>BQNB010010695.1:0-15000 GCA_026074375.1 Tanacetum coccineum
CATACGTAATAAACAAGTATAAGTATGTAATATAGACAAGTAAGGCAAATACGGACAGAAGTGGTTATGATGCAGTCTTATCGGATGAAGTGGCTATAGTCTAGGCTTAAATGCAACCTAATTCTCTATAACCGAGGCACTGATACCAATTTGTCAGACCCTCAAAATATCGCATCGGAAAGGTAACCGGGGGCGTGACTTCGTGGTAAAAGATCACACAGTAATAAAGAACGACATCGACATGAGTCGTTTAAAACAATCTCATTGTTACATAAAATTTACATAAGTTTCGACATAAGTTTAAACATAAGTGGTCTCCAAAGAAAAACCCAGTTTAATACGATACAACGAGATGAGGTTTAGATGAATAAAAGTCCATGTGATGATGTCATGATGATGTAGACTCCATGCATACCAAGTCTCTAAAGTTAAGAACCTGAGAAAAATATGCTTAAAACGTCAGCAAAAAGTTGTTGACTTCATAGGTATAGGTGATTATAACGTTGAGTAAAATCAAAAACTTTCGTAACACTTAAAATCAAAAACATTATCCAAAAACGAAAATGACCCGACAATTGGGTATGGCGCGCTGATGGCGCACAAGCACGCGAGCCAGCGCGCCAGACGTTGTAAGGGTTCGTTTCGGTTTTTGAAAGTCGACTTTCCCGTTACCCTACAAATTTACATTTATTTTTATTAGTGTATTTTTTATATAAACGTGCGTCACATATCGCAAAAAATAAAAATAAAAATAAAGCAGCTCATACACAGTTGGGTGGCCCCACTGTGTTTATACATAGTATGCATATAGATGTTCATCAACACAAAAAATCCACACAAAGATGAGAATTCTCCATTGTGTCTTGATATTGGCATTTGCCATTCTTCTGAAATATGTTTACTGAGATTCTTCCAATCCACTTCCTAACTCTTCTCTAAACTATTTAAGCTCACTTCAACGAGCACCACCACCACCACCTCAAGTGACGTCTTACAAACTGGCGGTGCAATGGCCACCTGGGGTTTGCAGTGGAAAATCAGGTGTCACTTGTCAGATCATACCAGTGCCAACTGAATTTACAATTCACGGTTTGTGGCCACACCCTAATGGTGCAGCATCAAATGAAACTTTTGATGCTAATAAGGTATATACTACAGACTTGTATACTATTTTGATTCCTTCCAATTTAATTATGAAATTATTATTCTTAATGCAGATAGCTACCTTAGCTTCGGAATTAAACAATAACTAGCCGAATTTAAAGAGTGCACAACAGAGCATAAGTGTAAATTTAGCATTTTGGCTGGCAGAGTGGAAGATGCATGGAATATATTTTGGCTAGGGAGTGCGTGAATACTATGAGCAGAGTTTACAATTGAATAAAGATGCTGGCCAAGGACTTAAAGCAAAACTTGCTGCTGAAAAGATAACACCAACTATCTATAATACGTGTTTGACAATGATAAAACCCGTTGGTTATGATTTATTATTCATCCACTATTTATAGATTACAAGAGATAAGCAAACCCTAATGGACCCAACCCACAAACCGGGCTTGGGCCATTTTATCCACTAATACTCCCCCGCGAAAGCTCGGACTGGAGAAGTAATCTAGAAAAGAAAAAAATAAAACATTAATGGAATAAAAGCACAACTTGTTGATAAAAGCTCGAACTGATCTTCAAGCAGCAACAAATCAAAGCATCGCACACGAACATAATTATCTGTTGAAGAAATCCGCCAACATGCGGAGACAAATCTTCAAGCGAAACCCATAAACCGGAAAACTTATACCGGATAAACCAAAGTATCCTTTTCTCGGAGAATAATTCAAAGTATTCTCACCAACACAAATTACGGGATAATTCAAAGTATCCCTATAACGGAGAATAATTCAAAGTATTCTCACCAACATAAATTACGGGATAATTCAAAGTATCCCTATAAGGGAGAATAATTCAATGTATTCTCACCAACACAAATACGGGATAATTCAAAGTATCCCTATAACGGAGAATAATTCAAAGTATTTTCACCAATACAAATTACGGGATAATTCAAAGTATCCCTATAACGGAGAATAATTCAAAGTATTCTCACCAACACAAATTACGACATAATTCAAAGTATCCCTATAACGGAGAATAATTCAAAGTATTTTCACCAACACAAATTACGGGATAATTCAAAGTATCTCTATAACGGAAAAAACAATAAAAAAAAAAAACACTAATAAACAAAAACAAAAAAAATAAAAAAAAATAAAAAAAAAAAAACAAAAAACTAACATAAAAAAAAAAAAAAAAAAAAAAAAAAACAAACAAATAAAAAATAAAAAAACAAAAAAAGAAAAAAATAAATTTAAATAAAATAATAAAAAAAAATAAACTATTTCTTTAGGTTACGTATATTAGAGTCTAAATTAATAATTCTTATCACATATTTGTTGCATTCAGGCACCACATTGGAAATTTCAAAATAAATCAATTTGATGTTATTCGACTAAACTTATTTCTCACAAATTATGATATCTTTGCTTATTATGTACACCTTTTAGATTGTCTTCTATTGATATGTTCTTTAATTGCTTTATTGGGGGATGATCCTCAATTACAAATATAGCATATTAGATTGCTTACTTGCTATATGAAATGATTTTGTTATTAGTATAATCTATGCATTTGCATGCTCACTTAGTGAAGCCATAATTTTACAACAACACTAATTAACTACTGTGTGAATTCTTATGTGGTGGCATCATATTAGGTCTTATAGTTTTATTTCACACATGTTTTGTTTGCCAAAACATTATGTTGATATAATTCCTAAATTTTTTCGTTGTTCAATCCTAGGTATTGCATGAATAATTGCTACAATGCTGGGTAATTAGATAAGTTGGGATACTTTGACTTCAAAATTAATCTCCAAAACAAAACCTTTCTTAAAGATTTCTGAACAAAACCCCATTTTTTTGTCGTCCAAATATTTTCAAATGGGTAGCCCTCTTAATTCATAAAGGCGACCCCCTTATATTTAAGGGGACCACCCTCTGATTCACAGATTTTTCACTGTTTTTATTTCCCCTCTTCTACCTAGCCACACCTACTGTTTCCCAAAATTCCTAAACATCTCTTGGACTTGTTATTTTAACAATGTTCATCCACCCTAAATTGCACCTTTCTCCAATTATAAATACATTCTCATCCTCACCATCATCACCATAATCATTTTCACTAATGACATCTCCTAACAACACCAATACCCAAATCAATCCTTCTACTCAAGCAAACCATAACTCAATTCCATTTAGTAACATTTGTGTCACAAATGATGAAGATACTCTCATATTACCACAAGTTATAAATCCATCTCCACTCACACAAACCAATCCACATGTTGCTAGTATGATTCATACTCAAACTCAAGGTGATAACCAAATTTAACTTACTCCAACTCCATCTCCAAGTAGGAAAAGACTTGTTGATGAAATTAATCAACTATAAGACTTATCAAGTCTTCTAGCCATGCATCTTGCACAACAAAACATATCACCCTTATCACCTTACTCACCAAACCTTCCTCACACCATCAATTTACAACAAGTTGACACCCATGTTGGCTATTGTCCTTGTTGCCGATTTACCCAAAAAGATTGAGTATCTCCTTACTAGGCTACAACCTCTACCTCAAGTCCAATGTGACTACCTTCTAACAACCACCTCCGCTCCAAACTCTCCATCAACAACCAACTAATCACATCTTATGCCTACTTTTCTTGCTTTCAAATAATCGTCCAAATTCTTTTGTGTCGCAAGCAAGTCTAAAGTTCTTCTATGGCAACTTAGGATCTTTTCTAGTTTAATTTATGTTTCGATATGCTTTTAAGCATATTATTTGATATATGCATGAGTGTGTTTTACACACAATCTCTTTAATCAATGAATGATTTTTTGTCTTAATTATTGATTAATTGATTTTATGGCAAATTATAATACAAAATGTTGCTATATTTTTCCTTCTAACTTGCTACATGTTAGAATATTTTTTTCTTGTGCTTCTAACTTTTTTATAGCAAAGTTACCATAGCTCGAACGAGGAGGAGCACACATCAAGGGGGAGCTTTGATGCTGTTGATTTTACTAACTTCACTCGACGAGGCCTTTTTGATTCTACAAAAAGGGGGAGAAATGGACATAAACTCACTAAATACTTGTTTAAAAACAATTTTACAATTAATGAGTTTAGATTTTGTAATCATCAAAAAGGAGGAGATTGTTGATATAAATAATGCCTAAAACATTATTAATATTTATCGACATCCTTACGTTTTAATAATCACAAAATATAAAAACGTCAAATGTAAAATTAAAAGTAAACAAGTAATTAGTAGTAAATATTCATTCTGACACTCTAATCACTTAAAGGTATGAATAAACAAATGCCTAATGCATTTTATGATCAAAGGAAATTTTTATTCAACCTCATACTTTTATAAAATGTTGCAAACATTTTTATAAACATCACAAAACATTTTCTACATTTAAAAGAAATGTTTTATTCAAAATAAACATTTGGAATTTCAAATTTTCGAACCTAAAACGGCTAAAAAAGTCCAGTAAACACCTCCCTTGAATAGGACAAAAAGATGAGCGTCTAAAAATGGGCGGCCCCCTTAATTATAAGGGGGTCGGCACCCTATTTAAGGGGACCGGCCATAGACCCCGCTCCTCCAGCTTGTCCTATAAATACTGGACTATTCCTCAACATTTTTCTCACCTTTTGCACTCATTCTTTCTGCTCAAAACAGCCCACATATCCTCTCTAAAATTCTTTGATCATCTAATCATAAAGCTTTGTTTCCAAGTGATCCAAGCTTAATTTCTCAAGTGCAAGAGAAGAATACTTCCATCATCAAGTGAAGAAGTATTACACCTTAGTGTGTATTGCAACCTTGTTGCATCCATATCACATATTTGTAAATCAATTGTATATCTTGTATTTGTGTGTAGTAGCTAGATCTTGGTGATCTTTGTAAGTATAGTTAGATAGTTGTGATAATTGTAGTTGTGTGAAGAAGTAGTGAAGTAGTGAAGAAGTAGTGAAGTAGTGAAGAAGTTGTGAAGTCGTGAAGAAGTTGTGAAGTCGTGAAGAAGTTGTGAAGTAGTGAACAAGTCGTGAAGTTGTGTTGTGATAGATTGGTTCTAGCTAAGATTAGAACTCGACATTTAGCTTTGTGTCGTAAATCGGTGTAAGCAACGTTGTGTACGGTTTTCTCCGCCATAAGGGAGTTTGTTGACATAGTGAAGAAAACTCTCGAGTTAGGTGCTCGGGGAGTGGAGTAGGGCGAAGAGGTGCTTCATTACCGAACCACTATAAATCCTCGTGTTGTGGTTTGATTGTTCTTACTCTTATCTCTTGTCTTACTTTATCATTTCATATACTTATATTGTTCATATTGTGCAAGCATTGAATTCACAAAAAGTCGAATCTAAGTTTTACAAACAAACATAAACCTTAAATTAAAAAGCGGTAAACTATTCAACCCCCCTTCTAGTTTTCCACAAAAGCGATTGATCAAGAGGGATGAAGGTGCTTGATGGAGGGAGTAATGTTCTAAAAGTTTGTATTTGAGTTTAGGTAGTGGTGGGATAGAATGGTGGTAGCATTTGGATGTTGGTGATGGAAGTAGGAGGGATGAGGCTTTCTTGCACATGTTGTGCATTTTGGATAGCCTCATGGATGTTTTGTTCAAGTGTGTGAAGTTGGTTAAGTTCTTGTTGTATTTGGTCTCTAGTCATGGATGGCTCAGGTTAAGCACTTAACCTACTCCTAGAGAGGTTGATAGGTGGGAAAGTTGGTTCAAGAGAGATAAGCCTTGAGGCAATGGATTTGTTTGGGATAAGCCTTGAGGCAATGGATTTGTTTGGGATAAGCCTTGAGGTAATAGATTTGTAGTTCTTTGTGGTATTTCATACATGAAAGATAGGTAAGGATGAGGTTACAATGGTGAACTTAGTGGGGTAGAGATGGTTAGAGCTCTAGGGGCTAATAGTGTCATGAGTGGTTCTAGAGTAGGGTTGTTTGAATGGAAGTTGGTGGTGGAATTGTGAGAGCAAGGGTAGTGTCTAGAGTGGTGGTTATGGTTGTGTGGATGGTGTTAAGGGGTTGGAAAGTATTTGAGAGGTGGTTTTGGATGGGTAAGGTTTCATTGGAAGAGATGTCGATGAAATCCGTTTGCGGAATTTTCTTTGGAGAATTTTTGGTTGAAGAGTTAGTACTTGAAGCCATGGAGTGAGATGATTAAGGAATGGAATATGAGAAAGGTTGTTTGCAGGTTTTGGTGTGTGAGGATGAACAAAGATCTCTAGATTTATACTAAAAGGCCATGCAAGAACATTAAATGCTTAAGCCACTAAAATTTCCCTAAACATAATCATTAGAATGATTTTCGGTCAAACAAGAAATGTTCAGCTTATGGGCTAGATTAAGGCAACTACAACTAACACATTTATGAGCTTAGTTCAAAAATCTAACACCCTAAAACGAGGGAAAACCTTCTGTATAACCGGCGTTGCCGGTTCCTTTGGTTCCAATGGAACTGGCTTGCTGCAAATGGAACCGGCTGCACCAGCTTTGGTTCTAAAACTTCTAAATTTACAAAAAAATCTACTAGTGATCTAACGCGTTTCCTAAAGCTTGTTTTCCTTAAGAGTTATTTCTTCTAGATAGTCTTAAAGAATTTATGAGAACAAGTAAGCCTTGTCAATCTTCAATGGTTAATTATGCCAAACGCATATAGTCAAGAGCATAAAACACAAGAAAGATTTCATAGCAACAAACTGTTATTGATCAGCGCATAACATCCAAATTGTCTTAAACAAAAGAGCCTAACATAGAGATCAATTCTTGAGATTGTAAGTTTCAAATTGTTTTTGGACCAGACACAAATACTCACACCGAATAGCACACCTTTACTTTTTCTTGGAGAGAAAATGGAATAGGCGCTTGAACATCCCCTTAGTTTGCTTGAATTCCATGGAATCTCCTCCTTCGATAGGTGGAAGTTGGTTCATGTAGGGAATGGGATCAAGAGTGTAGGTGTCCACGGGATCAGTCTCTACCCCTTGGTGAGGAGTTGGAGAGGGTGAATCAGAGGACTCAGTGTCGGGAGGAGTTGGAGTTGGCAGACGAGGCCTTTTCCCTTATCTTTGAATCGAAAGAGTCTTTTGTCAGAAAGAGGGATCATTACGTGATCCAAAAGAAAAAGTTCATTTGAGAAAGTATACGGGTGATTGGCATATACATGCTCAAAGAGCTGAGTGAGAAGCATTCCATAAGGAAGTGTCATATCGGCACTCTTAGTCACACTCACCATTCGATGGGCAATGTAGCAGGCGAGGTTGAAGTGTTTTCCAATGGTGAGGCAATAGAGCATGTAGCATAGACAAGCGTTTGGATGGTCCTTGTTTCCAGTGAGACTTACGACATTTTCACTTAGAATGATTTCCCATTTCTTAAAATCGGTTTTCAACTCGGAAACAATCATTTGAAAAGGATCAAGGAAGGTTTCAATCCCTATCATCTTTCGAGTCTTGGGTTTAGTTCTTTCATTGAACAAATCATCACGGATCAAGGATGAGTCCTCATGAGGAGGAGGATAAATTTCGGGATGAGGATCAACACCATTTCGAAGGGATGAGATGGGTCATTCAGGAGTGTACACACAAACTCATTTTCAATGGAAATGAGCCTTCCTTTTGTAACAACCACTCATTTTCATTATCATAAAAAAGAAATCAATTTATAATAACGTCTTTTAACTTTAAATTATAAATATATTTAAAAATAATAATTTATATATTTTACAATATATTTTCTCTCTCCTACATCAATCCCAAATTCAAATCCGAATTTATATTTAAATTCAAATCCTAATCCTAATCCTAATCTCATCTACAAACCAAATAGGCCCTTACTTCGAGTATATAATAAATAAATAACACCAATCACTTGTTGGTTCGTGGTGTTATAATCGTGAAGTAACGACTATCATTGTTGCGTATTTGTTTGAAGTGTTGTGTGAGCAACTGTAGAGGTGATAATTTAATCTCTAAGATTCAAAATCAAGATTCTTGTTTAATTTACTTTAGTCATTAAACAAAGGTTAGTAATTCTTACTTTATTTGTGTGTTAATTATTGATATCAAACTAAATTCATCCGCTGCATACTCGTAGTAATTGTTTTACTAATTTATAAAATCCCAACAGTTTCCATGGCCCATAAATTCATAATATTTATACGTAGAATAAATATACATCTTCAGACTGCCTATAGACTACAGTGATCCACACCCTGATGTGTCAACACAGCAGGTGTATTGGGAGTAGGGGAAACTACACAAACTATCAACCACATGCCACATGTTATGTGCAATGTGCTTAAGAGCAATGCCTATGGATGGTGTGGGCACCTAGACTAATTTTATCAGGAAAGTGACACAGGCTTAATTACAAACACCAACTAGGCTGCATTGGTTCGATCTAAGAGCTTAAAAGCTTAAAAATTTGGTAAAAGTTCCACTAAAAATGTGCATTGGAATTTCTCCAAGTCAAATTATATTAATTAGTGTATTTTTTATATAAACGTGTGTCACATACTTATTAGTTGAATAATAAAATATTGTCGAAAAAAATAAAAATAAAAATAAAGCAGCTGATACACAGTTCAGTTTATTAGTTGATAAAGGGATTATTATTTATTTCTTTGGTTTTGTTGTTGTAACAAATTATTGTTCCACGTTGGAGGGAGATAGATCGTATAGCTATTGGAGAGCTTAAGGATCTCAAGGTAATATCAATAACAATATTTTTACCTCATTTATTTACTAGCCAGCAGTTTTTTTATAAAAGCTTTTGGTAACGTAGCTTACAGGTGTTTTTTTAGATTAAGTGGTGGTTAATAGTGTTGATAGTGAATCATCTAGACGACAATGACAAGATTAAGAATGAAATGTGTATAATTGGTTTTGAATGATGATCCTTATCTAGTAGCGAATACCCCCAAGGAATTAATTGACCACATTGTCGTTTTCCTCAAGCACTTGTCAATGAAAACATCCTTAAATAATACTCCCTCCATTTTCCTCAAGCACTTGCTTGTTAATGAAAACATCCTTAAATAATACTATGTTCAGGTTTACGCAGAATTATTGTTCTAAAATAAGTGAAGTGGTGACTCTATGATGATTAAACAAATAACGAAATGCTGTTTTCGACCGGCATTCAGGTAGTCATCTGGAAAATGGTATATATGACCAATTTGTTGGTCGATTTTTTCTGTTTTGACAGGCTGAATTTTTTATATATTCAGCGATATTTGTAGTTATAACATTGACCGATAGTTTTGGTATGAAAATTAATATATGTACTCCAAAATTAGTGAACACCAAATTTAATCCAGCCACGTGGCGCGCATACACTAGTTGCATGTGCTTTTAGTGTGAAAAGTATGCGGCCATATGTGAAACCATGTACACCATTGAGATTGAGATTGAGATTGAGATGGGTGGTCATGTACCTAATAGCGCGTATGCACTGGTTGCATGTGCTTTTACTATGAAAAGCGTGTGGCCACATGTGAAACCCCATGTGAAATTAAGAAAAAGAAGTAGTAGAGAAGAAGATGAAGATATGAAACTGGTTATTATCTAATAGATCATTGTTTCCCGCCCAATTTTCCCTCCCAAACTAATTTGTACACGTGGCACCAATGCAAGCAATTATCATTTAGTAGATTTAACCCTAGCCATATACTATTAAGGGTAGTATAGTCCGTTAATTATAATGAACAATTGTAATGAAAATGATAAGATCTAAAGGCTGTAAATATTTTTAAAAGATTCAACAAGTCAAATAAAATTAATAATAAAAAAATAAATAAATAATTGTTGGTTGTCAGATGTCACATCGATGTGAAAAAATAATTAAAGTTGGCTAAAAGGCAATTTTGGAATAAAATTCAACTTTTATGACTATTTTGTAAAGTAGTAAATGTCACCATGATGAGTAGCTATTAGAGCATTGGCACCTAAACATAGGTGTCTTTTCGGGGAAATTACCCTATAATCAAACAACCAAATTACCCTATATATAATATATATGCATATAGATGTTCATCGACACAAAAAATCCACACAAAGATGAGAGTTCTCCATTGTGTCTTGATATTGGCATTTGCCTTTCTTCTAAAATATTTTTACTGGGATTCTTCCAATCCACTCCCTAACTCTCCTCTAAAGTATTTAAGCTCACTTCAACGAGCAGCACCACCACCACCACCTCAAGTGACGTCTTACATACTAGCGGAGCAATGGCCACCTGGGGTTTGCACTGGAAATTCAGGTGTCACTTGTAAGATCAAACCAGTGCCAACTGAATTTACAATTCACGGTTTGTGGCCACAACCTAATGGTGCAGCATCAACTGAACAATTTGATGCTAATAAGGTATATACTACAGACAGACTTGTATACTATGTTGATTCCTTCCAATTTAATTATGAAATTATTATTCTTAATGCAGATAGCTACCTTAACTTCGAAATTGAACAACAACTGGCCAAATTTAGAGAGTAAACAGCAGCAAGTAGTTTTCAATATAGACTTTTGGAAGGCAGAGTGGAACAAACATGGAAGATATTCTGGCTTGGGAGTGCGTGAATACTTTGAGAAGAGTTTAGAATTGCATAAAGATGCTGGCCAAGGACTTACAGCAAAACTTGCTGCTAAAAAGATAACACCAACTATCTATAATACCTACAAACTAGTAGACATACAAGCTGCAGTTACGAAGATTAATGGTGGCTTCTCTGGTACCATTATATGCGTTCAAAAAAAGGGCAGTAGAAATAAGCAGCAAATTCAAGAGATTCGGTTCAGGTATACCAAGAGCTTCCAGAAGCAGAATAATTTGAGTCCTTCAAACTGTGATCCTCAAATTCTGTTTCCATCTCCCGAGTAATATAAATGGTGGCCTGGTGTAGTATTTACTTTGGCTTTCAGTATGTAACTTGATACCGAGTAATATCAAATAAATAATATACAGATTAAAAGATCATGTTAAATAAATAATAAACAGAAATAAGATATAAACCTTAGTAAGAATATCTTCCATAATTTTAAACAATATTGAAAGCAGTCACTCGTGCACACCAATGTAGCTGTACATGTTCTAAATGTTTTAGCAAAAATTGTTTTCCACCACCAATGCTTACTTAAATTTTATAATGAACTAGCAATAAATGATAGATAATTTTAATGGTGGGACCATGTAATTTGTAAATTATTGTAACTTTTTTTTTAATGAGAAAACTATTGTACTCTTAACTCCGTCTATGGATTAAGAAAAACATTCAATTATGTTGTAATACTAAACTTTGTCTATATTCTTCCTAAAATCCTTGGTAGGTCTATGGAATTGAGGGTTGAGTATGATTGGAGGCCTCCAATCTGCTTTCATTGTAAGGTTTTTGGGCATTGGCATGCCAATTATACCAGAAGTAAAGGGCTCATGTGCATATTCAGAAGAATGCGGTTGCCAATGCCCAAAAACCTATTAACAAATTATAGCATGCCAGGTATGAGAAATAGAGAAACACAAATACAAAGTAATTGAATCACAACTTGATTACATATAAACGTGAATAAAATAACTCATACAGGTTTTTAAAGAAAAAAAAACATCGGTGTTAAATTTAAGTATCAATGGTTTATTCAGTATCATATAGGATGTATGTTTTTGTTTTAGCGTCTGATTAGATGTAGTTAAAAATATAGTTTTTTTTTTTGGTAACCATGGTTTTCGACCTTTTAGCCGATTAATCCACGGGTTTGAACACAAACCAACCAGGTAAAACCCTGCATTTTCAGGAGGTTGCGTGGCCGCTTCAAGGTTGGTTGGCATTGTTTATTTTGTATTTGCCCATCTATGTTGCAATGGGGTTTTTTCTTAGTTTGCCATGAATTTGTTATAATTTTGGTGCTAATATAACTCATTTTTACCCAAAAAAAGACTTTTTCCACACTAATATGCGTGAACATCTTTACATACAACTATATTTCTTTAAAAACTATACACTTATGCTTGTAACAAATTTGTACACAATTTAAAATGCTAATTAATTGTAGTTTTACTTTTCGAAAATGTGGACAATAAAGTGTGTATAATCAACATTTTTGTTGTAGTGTAAAGCCTATAATATTTCGGGCCACAGTGAGTTTAAAGAGACAAAAGCTACATGTTGTGATCGATCTTCTTCTTGTTGAGTTAATATATGAGACTGACTTTATTAAGAGACTTTTGAGAGGAAAAGTTACAAGAAGAAAATCGACCGAGTGTGTATTATCGATTAAAACAATAGAACGAATAAAGAATATTGATGCTTTGTTTTAGATTAAATGATGGTCTACGATCAATTATAAACAAACTCTATTATACTTATAAAAATGGAACGAAAAAGACAGAATTGAATGATGGTCTATGGAAGTCAATTCAGAAATATTATTTCGTTCAATAGGTTTGTTAGCTTGTCTTTATCTTTACAAAATAAAAAAAGACTTCATAAATGTCAACAGTTAGGCTACACGGAGTAAGGCCAAAGTCACCATGTGAGTGGCCACTCACCGCGATGAGTCTTATGCCACTTGTCATAAGTCGCGCGTGAGTGGGGTGAGATTCGGTGACTCACTCACCGAATGTGAGTTGTGACTAGTTGGGCCCCACCTGTTTTTATTCCGTTCTATATATAAAAAAAACTTTTTTTAAAAAACCCCCCTTTTTACCTATAAATACTTACTATTTTACTTATTTTTATACACAACTTTTAAATATCATTATTCATTTTGTCACACAACATACAACTCTTTAAAATATCATTCATTTCACAGACACACACACACACACACACATTATGGCTAAGGAACTAAATGAGGTGCGAGATGCTATCATTAGGCGACTACGATGCGAACAAGAAAAGGAGTACCAGTTGGTTAACAATTTGTTGGGTGAGATGAATCGTTATATGCTCCAGAAGCTAGACCGTGCTGAGGAGGAAACGAGGGTGCGTTCGCAACCTCTAGACGAGCCGTTCAAAACCATCAGTGTCCAAACTATGCGTTTGAGCTCGGAATCGGATACCTGTATCTCATATTGGAGGCCGCTAAAGAAAAAGTGCTTGCAAGCATAAATAAGAGAGAAGAACTCATCAATAATTACCGAGCAATCTAATATCTTATGTTCCCGTATCATTTCGTAGTTTGTTATGTACTTTAATTTTGTTGTTATGTAATGTTTTTTAATTTATAAATAAGTTCTTAATTTAGTTTACGTTTTTATTAATTTCGTATGTTTACGTTTATGTTTTTATTAATTTCGTACATTTATGTTTACATTTTTTAATTTATGAATGAAAGTAATTAAATAAAAAAAATGATGTGAGTTTGGTATGAAAGGTGAGTGTTATTACGGTTGAAAGGTGAGTGGTAAAGTTGGAGAGAGAAAGCTGACGTGGCGCTGAGGTGTTAGCCTTACTATTTTGTAAAGATGGCGACTTACACACGAATTATACTAGTCTTGGACACTGCGTATCACGCAGGGGTCATTTATGTAAACTAGGAATAGTTCGTTTTTGTTTTTAGTATAAATACCCCTCATGGTTCTCCATGAGGGGTGTTGGTGAAATCATTTTGTATCTTTCTCATCTAAGCTAATAATACATCTTTTTCATCCACCCTCTCTCTAATTTCTCTCGCTAAACAATATGTCTCATATCATGTTCTTTGATCAACCCAGACCCCTCGAAAAAGGTGTTTTGTATCGTGTATAAAGCCCAAAAAATACCCTACATTAGTCAATTCCCGCTTCTTACTTCCCTCTTCAATTATAGGATCTATGTCTACTACATTCACACCCTTATCATTCATCTTGACAGGAATCCTAGATAGTTTATTACTTCCACTAGAACTCATTCCTTGAATATCACTAATGAAGAATAAAGGCTTCCTACCATTAGTACTATCACCCTTAACATTTCTTCCATCACCATTACTACCACTACCCTTCTCATTAACTTCATTCAACCTAGGCCAAACACTATTAACCCTATCCCCACTACCCTGATCCAAACTACCAACATTTCTTAACTACATTTTTCCCATTACCCCCAAGATTAAGCATATCATTTTCACTAAAAGGTACATGCATATCATTAACAATATTACTCACATTAGCAGACCATTTTTCAAGCTTTTCAACATTTCTAGCACACTACCTTGAGAAACATTACTTACCATATTTTCCTTTACACTAACTTGATCAACAACCTTAGAAATCTTTACCCCAACATCACTACCCATACCCACACCATCAAAGCCCCTATTAACTTCATTTTCCTTTCCTTTATTAACACCCACGCCCTCAAAAACATTACTATCACCAATATCTTCATACCTAACCTCAAACTCTTCATCCTTATCTTCTAAATCCTCACTGATATCATCCTCATACTCCATATCATCTAATTCCTTTTTCAAATCCTACCCTTAAAACTACACTTCTTAGAACCCTTCCTACCACTACCCACAGCTGGCTTAGAGATAGAAAAAGTGTACATAGGAGCTAATTTCTCATCCATACTTACACTTCTAGTAATACACTTAGGTTTAATCACATCATCAGTCCCTCTAGGAGGAGGAACTAAACTAGGGTTTTTTGGATCTGGATCTCTCATGGTGAAATCCAGCTAACAACGAACATAGAAATGATATCACATAATCAAACTAAAGATTATTAAGGAAGATTTTGGTTAAAAGGGAATGTACGATGAACAAGGATAACGATCTTATGAAATGGTATTCAATGAAATGAAATGTGAATAAAAACTATATCAAAAGATGTAGGATGGATAGTAGAACTCAAATCTTTTATCCAAATTTTGATTCCAT
>BQNB010010695.1:25000-27143 GCA_026074375.1 Tanacetum coccineum
AATGTTTCAAAAATGTAGTAAAATTTCCATAGTTGGTAAAAATCCACTATTTTTTTAAAAAAGGGGTGGTTTATTGATAACGTTTTAATAATTTAGAACCCTTGTAGTGGATTTTTCAAAAATTACAAATTATTTAGTTTATAGGGTTTATGCTTTAAAGTTTAGCATTTAATATATCAAAATGTAGTGTTTTAATCATTTTAGGGACATAATACCAACCGTTTTTAAAAGATTTAGTCATCTATAAGTGTATTATACCTTCAAATACTTGTATAAATGTAATAATGGTTATTAAGTACTTAACCCTTAAACGTGAAAAAACTCATGTAAAATGATATAAACGTGTGTGTGTGTGCAAAATTGGGCGACGACCGACTCATCTTCGTCAATTCATCCAATAATCTTCATGATTATTGTATGAATATGTTTTCTCTAATTCAACATCACATGTGAAGAATTATAATAATCATTAAAAGGATTGTGGCGGCGTTTTATGGGAATTGATCTTAGTAGTTTAGTACACCCGATTAGATTTAAAAAAATGTCCTTGGGTAGGGAGATCCAATCCTGTTAGCCTCCAATCATCGATTAACGATTGATTATACGATTCTTTCATCGTATTGATCTCTGATCCTGTCGCTATTAACTGGGAGTGATTTTAGGGCTTCGATTTATTCGTCCCCTTTTATCATTGTGATCATTAGTAACCGGGGGTTGTGATCTATTCGTTGAGAATATCTGTAATCCTTTTTTAATTGATTCGACGAGTGCTTTAGGTGCTTGATCTTCTCTATTTTCATTTGGGATTAGGGGTATCGTTTTTTTTTAGGGTTCATATCATTGTGGGTCGGTTCGCCTCATGGGTGCTCATAATCAAAACTCCCTTCAATCCAAAGCTGATCAAACTATAAGGATTTCCAAGTCCGTTTTTGTCTCTAATTTTCCAGAAGGATGCACCGCTAAAGACCTATGGAAGGTATGTAATGACTATGGTACTGTGGTGGATGTTTTCATTCCGACTAAAAAATCCAAGGTGGGGAAACGGTTTGCCTTTGTCAGATTCATTAAGGTAATCAATTTGGATCGTTTGATTGAGAATCTCAATACTATTTGGATTGGCCGATTTCACCTTTTTGCAAATCCGGCTCATTTTGAGAGGCCTAAAAAACCCAACCTTTCATCTCATAATAATGTGGCTGTGGCTCCTAGCTACCCACGGGGGGTTGATCAGGCTAAAGGTCAATTTCAAACTGGGTCATATGTGAATGTGGTAAATGGGTCATCTCCTGCGGCTGTGAACGGTGTATGGAATACTCCTGTATCTGCTTCACCAGCAATGGTCTTAGATGATTCCTGCGTGGTGTCACGTGATCTTGGAAACTATGTTATGGGGGAGGTTAAACAATTCTCTTCTATTAATACTTTATATGTGATTTTATCGAATGAGGGGTTTCCAAACGCGAAGGTTGTTTATCTAGGTAGGCTGTGGGTTATGATTGAGTTGACTTCGTCTAAATCCAAAGCTAAATTTTTGAAACATGTGGGAGTTGCTTCATGGTTTAATTGCTTGTCGAATGCTCAATCGGATTTCGTGTCCCGTGATAGGATAGTTTGGGTTGACATTGAAGGGGTTCCTATGCATGTGTGGTCAAGTACTACTTTTCACAAGATTGGTTCCAAATGGGTGAGGTTTTGGATCTTGAAGAATGTAAAGATGATTTTTTTGCACGAAAACGTATTTGTATCAAGACTAATCAGGAAGATAATATCCTTGAGAAGTTCAAGATTATTGTTAAAGGGAAGATCTTTGTGGTTCGAGCTAAGGAATTTTTTACTTGGTCTCCAACTTTTACGGATGTTTCTGAGACGGCTTATTATTCTGATGATGATTCTGATAAGGAAGTGGGCGTGAAACAGTCGGAGTTTTGTAAACAGGGGAACTCGGAGGATGAGAGCGATAACGAAGCCGTTTCTGATACTTTCTATGGAGAAAATACTAACGAAGAGGGTTATGTTGTTGAATCAGTTCCACAATCCATTGAAAGGGAGATTTCGAACGATCCTTTCAAGATTTATGATTTACTTAACAAGCGTAAAGAGGCTGTAGATATTACTGGGACAGATTCGATCATTCCATTTCCTC
>BQNB010010695.1:32641-83325 GCA_026074375.1 Tanacetum coccineum
AACATGAAAAAAAAGTTGGAAATATGAAAAAAAAAAAGTCCGAAAATTGGAAAAAAGTTCGAATAGTTGAAAAAAATCGATATTTTTCAATTCGATTATTTGAAAAAAAGTTTTAAAATTTGAAAAACAAATCGATATTATATTGAAAATTTAAAAAAAGTTCAAAATTTTTTAAAAAAGATTGAATATTTGGAAAATTTTCAAAAATTTGAAAAAATTCGATATTTTTTAAATCGAAAACTTGAAATAAAGTTCAAAAATTTAAAAATTTTGAAAAAAATATTTTGGAATTTTTTTTGTAAATTTTCCGAAAATTTCCAAACATTTAAATAACAAATTTTTCCGAAATTTTTTTTTTTCGAAATTTTTTTTTTTCCGAAATTTTTTGAAAACTTTTTTCTTTGAAAAAAAAATTCCGAAAATTTCTTTTTACAAATTTTTTTTTAATTTTTTTTCGATAAGTATGCATTTTAGTTAGAGGTGGCAAATCTTGCCCATTTGGTAATTCATAGGCTCTTTTTGACACCTTTTTAAAAGTTATGGGGCACTTTTTGCCCATCAAATTATTATTGATGGGCGCTTATGGGCACATGTAAAACACCAAATGGGCGCTTATGGGCACATTTAAAACACTAAATGGGCGCTTATGGGCACATGTAAAACACTAAATGGGCTACCCGGCGGGTCTTCTTTATTTAATAGTTGTTTTTGCCCGTCACTTTTCAGCTTTCAAACACGTATTATTATCTTTGATTTATATGCTTTTGTATGTTTTCGTCAGGTTTTTTAAGTTTTCGTCCGTTTTTTACGATTTAGCTCGTTTTTTTACGATTTCGCCCTTTTTTTATGATTTCGTCCGTTTTTTACGATTTCGTCAGTTTTTTTACGATTTCGTCAGTTTTTTTACGTTTTCGTCAGTTTTTTTACGTTTTCGTCAGCTTTTTTACGATTTCGTCCGTTTTTTTACGATTTCGTCTTTTTTTTACGATTTCGTCAGTTTTTTTACGTTTTCGTCAGTTTTTTTACGTTTTCGTCAGCTTTTTTACGATTTCGTCCGTTTTTTTACGATTTCGTCAGTTTTTTTTACGATTTCGTCAGTTTTTTTACGTTTTCGTCAGTTTTTTTATGTTTTCGTCAGTTTTTTATGTTTTCGTCAGCTTTTTTACGATTTCGTCAGTTTTTTTACGATTTCGTCTTTTTTTTACGATTTCGTCAGTTTTTTTTACGTTTCCGGCAGTTTTTTACGGTTTCGTCCGTTTTTTACGATTCCGCCCATTTTTTTACGATTTAGTCAGTTTTTTTACGATTTCGTCAGTTTTTTACGTTTTCGTCAGTTTTTTACGTTTTCATCCGTTTTTTACAATTTCGCTCGTGTTATCATCCGGAACTTGAAACTATTAGACTATGTTTATTGGCAATCTCATCCAACCGGTTGGAGAGTAAAAAGACAAAAAAAAAAAAATTATATTAAAAGGACACAATAGAAGAAAGAGGTTTATACGATCGGTTCGTTTGGTGACCTCCAAATAGTTGATCCAACCTCGCCACATGTTATACTAGGAATGGCCGATCAACCCACATGCATTTTTTTTCATTCTTTTCAATCAATAAGAATATAAAGAAAGGAGGAAGCTGAACAAGTGGGTTTTATCATCTAGATTCAGGGGCGGAGCTAGGATTTTTGATTAAGGGGGCGATCGTGCTTAATGCAAAAAGTCATAATAATAAAGGAGACTCAATGTAAAAAACTAGTAGAAAACCAGCTTCTAATATAGATAATTAATGAAAAATTAGGCTGATTAGGGGTGACTCAGCACCCACTAGTCCCCCTACTAGCTCCGCCCCTGTCTAGATTCATGAACGTAGATCTAAAATGTTGTAGGTTTGTTTTTTCAAAATGGAGATGTTCCAGGTTTGTTTGTTTAAGAAGGAGGCGCATGAGTATAAATGAAGACCTAAATGACTAAATGTTTTCAATGTAAATGTATTCTTCAAGCACAAACTAATATATTTTAACAGGCCCAACTAACATGATTAAGTTTTTAATTCAATACTACAACACTGTTAAATTAAATATTTTATTTAGAGTTGAAGTAATTAGAGTAAATATAATTATATATTTGGTTGAGTTGAGTTTTTGATAAATTGTAAAAAGGTTGAGATTGATTGTATGTATAGATTGTATATGTGGAGGAATGAAAAAATAATATTTTAATAAGAGATTGAGTTGAAGAAGATTATGAATAAACATAGTCCTACTATTAGGTTTCACATGACTTGGGTATATTCTAAACCACGAATATATGGCTTGGGTAAGCTTATATTCTGAACCACGAATTGAACTTGTACAATTAATTCTAAAGACAAAACATGATCACATGACTTTATTGAGTATGTGTTGTTTAAAACGAGATTTAGCACATTCACGCTTCCTCATACTGTATGAAAACTTCATTATCTCCTCTATCATCTTATTGCTCCTACAAAATAAAATCACGTGTTGTGTACCTGCATATGAGAAACGAAGACATATTACACAATTTTAAAGATGGGTAAGAAAAAAAATACGATGAAACAATGATCATTAAATAGTTAAAAAGCTTTGTCACCAATTTGTCCCAATGTTTAACTTGGTTTTAAGTTTTTTTAGGGCAAATGGTACAAAAAAGTATTATACTTTAGGTTAATTTAAATTTTAAGTATTCAAATTTTTTTTCTTAATTTAAGGCATCAAAGTTAATTTTATGTGCAATGTGAGATTTTTTTACTTTTTGAAAGTGATTATCGGTCATAATTTCAGCAGAAATGTCTTTTAAATGCTCAATGATTATGATGCATCACATTAGTTAACCATTTCAGCGATAAAAATGACTCAAAACATTTCTCGAAAAATAAAAAAAAAACCTCAAAAAAACTTACGTTGCACATAAAATTAACTTTGGTACCTTAAATTTAAGAAAAATAAAGTTGAGAACAAAAATTGAACCAATTAAAACGCTTGATTTTGACACGTAAGTAAAATCGTGCAATATGATTGGCCTAGAAAACGTCAAAATTGAATCAGTTTTGGTCAAAGTTGAAAAAATTGGTGGAAGATTTTGATGGAGGTTAAAAAAAACATAAAATTATAAGTGTCAAATTTGTGAAAAACAAACTTAAACAAAGAGAAGGTAATTATTAAACTTTAGCGGCAAAAATTTAAATAAGTTATGTATGAGTTAAGTGAAACTTATAATTTTCCATATCATTTAGTAACTTTCGAAAATAAACAAATACCCCTTACACTTTATACCCTCTAGATTTTATACTTTAAAAATACAAAATATATAAAATCTATTTAAAGATTATATAATGATATCCGAAAAACATATTAAACTCGCATATTGTGTACAACATGATATTAATATGTAAATTTGAACAGCAATATCAACATCAACACTCGTGTCAGTCAAAACAAAGTTAAATCTTTTATCCAACAAAATATTACAAAATATTAATCGATATAAATTAATGTTTTAAAATAAATTTGATTTATGTGTAAGTCCCGCGCATGCACGAACTTATAACTAGTATTTTTTTTTTTGCGATTTGACTCACGTTTTAACAAACTAATATTAATCTACGGATGAAGACCGTGAAGTGAATTAGATATTGGTGAAAATTTCAGTTGAAGAAGATATATAACCAAACAAGCAAGATAACCTGTGCGTTGCGGTGGGACATAATTTTTTGCGAATCGATTTCGAATGAATATTGAGTGGGAATGTGTCCGCGCGTTGCGGCGGGGCTGACTTGTATGCAACGCATGTATATTATGAAGGATGGTGAAACTTTGTGTGTCCATTCCTTTAATCATTAATTATAATTTATAGGGGTACAAGGATAAATGGATATACGCTAATCAATGATTGACAACTAAGCTAATCATGATTGACAATTAATAGGAGACACATAGGATACTAGGACACACGAGAATGACAGCTAATACTCCCTCGCAGTTTGAACGAGAGGCTTCTCGACGGAAAAACTGGAACATAAGTTGAAAGCCTCTTCTTCTTCTATCATCTTCTTTGTTGTTTGTTTGAGCGGAAACATAATTGTGTTTAGTGGCATAGTGGTTTATAGCTTGCGGCTTCCTCCTTTGCGCGACGTTTATTTTTACGTCATGTCCTTTTGCCTTTAGGTAAGAGCGACAATTTATCAACCAACTATTTTCGAAAACTACAATTATCTCCGCAACATAAGTTGAAAAGCGCTACTTCTTTTATCATCTTCTTTGTTGTTTGTTGAGACGGAAGAATAATTGCATTCGTTGGCATAGTTGTTTTGCTACTTGCGGCTTCCTCCTTTGTGTGACGTTTATTTTTACGTCATGGCTTTTTGCCTTTAGGTAGAAGCGCAAATTTTGACCAACTATTTTGAAAAATAACAATAATCTCCGATTGTAAAACAAGTAACACATAAATATAGTGTATGTCCAATCGCAATTTTGAGCCCAATATGTCACTCCCATCCCTAATTCACTTGCACTTTGGTGAGCACCATATTCCAATACCATATTATTATATCAAATTTCCCAACTATTTTTCTTAACTTGCTGACACAAAGCAAGCGAAATGTAACTTTTAACAACCCAACTTCATTAGCTTGTCTACTTTTGAAGACTAAAAATCTTTGACTTCTTTCTGCCATGAAAAGAATGAGTTACAGCCTCCTTTATATCTTCATTTCAAGACAATAACACCAATGATCTGTGGTTGAAAGAGAACAGCAGCGGCGGCGGTTGGACCTAGGTGGTTATTGAAGGTGGAGATCTTGATTTATTTGTATTACAGCTAATAAGAGAATAGAAAAAGATACATTTGGGATCCTTCCGAATCATCGACGAGATGCCGATGACCGGAGGAATGTTATTATGTGAAAAAGGGTTAGTGTTTTTAGGGTATGATTGTAATAGGCTCTGATACCATGAAAGATGTGCAACTTTGTGTGTCCATTCCATTAATCGTAAATTATAACTTATAGGGGTACAAGGATAAATGGATAGACACTAATCAATGATTGATTAGATAATGATTGTCAACTAAGCTAATCATTATTGACAACTAATGAGAGAGATATGGGATACTGGGACACACGAGAATGACAGCTAATATTTTATTTCACTGAGCGTTTTTTAACAATCACATAATTTAAATGAGTATTTGTCGTTGAAACGAGTATAATTTTTTTATTTAACTTATTTGGTTAATAAAATATGTGGTATTTGTATTTATATAGTATGACATGTACATGTAATCATATACTAAATGTATTTACTTATTAAAGTTCATAAACGTTAACGGGGCTTGATAGACCAAAACGGCGTGAATTGGATTTTTGGGTGAGCGACCGACTTTTAGTATGTATATAGATATAAATATGAATGCGAAATCTGTTTTTAAATACAGTCGTAAATGGAAAAAAAGTATAGGTTATTTATATAATTTAAAGTTTCATAGAATCGTACGTTTCTGACCCTTGTCGTTTATTTCAAAGTTATTTAGTAGTTTAGAGTGTGTTTTGGAATTTTTTTAATATATATATATATAGGGTGAGGTTATTATAAAAGAATGTTTATAATAAAAAGAGTAAGAGAAGATCCTAGCCCTTGGATCAAAAATCCTTAGATTAGAAAAACAAAAAAAAGGGCGGTCCCTATTTTGTAAATAAGTGAAACTTCAGGGTCAAATCATTAATTCCATTAATAACCCGCCTCTTTTTTCCCCAAAACTCAAAAATCGATCGAATCTCTCACCCTAAATCGATCCACCGTAACCACCATCTTCTCCACCGTAACAACCATCTTCCCCACCGTAACAACCATCTTCCCCACCGTAACCACCATCTTCGCCACCGTAACCACCATCTTCCCCACCGTAACCACCATCTTCTCCACCGTAACCACCATCACTATGGTTCGAACATATACAGGATTAACACCGCCTGGTAACTGATTATTACTACATTTTTTTATATTTCACTGCATCTAATAGTTTTATTTTATAATTAATCATGTTTATGTTTAATTTGTAGAAACAAAAAAGAAAAATAAAAATAAAAAAACGAATGAAGTTGAAAAATCGACAAGTAAGTATTATATTAAATTTTAAGTTTGAACTGAGATGCATTAATTGAGTGACTGAATATGCTTGTGATGTTGTAGAATTTGAACTGAAATGCATTAGGGTGTTTTCTGAAATTGATTGTGAGTGATTAAATATGCTTGTGATGTTGTAGAATTGGAACTAAAATGCATTAGGGTGTTTTCTGATGTACATAGGGATGAGTTAGGGAAAATAGACATAAAATGTTGTAGAATTTGAACTAATATGCTTGTGATGTTGTAAAATTTGAACCAAAATGCATTAGGGTTTTTTCTGTGCATTAGGGTGTTTTATGCACAGAAAAGGCTTAGGCGTATAAAAGTGTTTATGTTTGCGTGTTTGTATAAATATAATGTTGTTTGTTTATAGAATTAATGCAGTAATTACTTGTTTTATCGGACGTGAGCCTAGGTTAGGGTTTGCGCAGAATATATTAGGCGTCTAAAATTGTTTATGTCAACGTGTTTGGATAAAATTAATGCAGTTTGTTTATAGAAGTAATGCAGTATATACTTATTTTATCGGATGTGAGTAGGTTAGTTTAAGCACATAAAAGAGAACTCTCTTAAATTGTTTATGTATGCGTGTTTGTTTAAAGTAAATGCAGGTTGTTTATAGAGGTAATGCAGTACATACTTATTTTATAGGGTGTGAGCCTAGGTTAGGGTTTGCGCAGAATGTATTAGGCGTCTAAAATTGGTTATGTGTGCGTGTTTGTTTAAAGTTAATGCAGGTTGTGTATAGAAGTAATGCAGTACATACTTGTTTTATCGGGTGTTAGTCTAGGTTAGTTTACGCACATAAAAGACTTAGGCGTCTAAAATTTGTTATGTCTGCGTGTTTGGATAAAATTAATGCAGTTTGTTTATAGAACTAATGCAGTAAATACTTGTTTTATTAGAAGTGAGTCTAGGTTAGGGTTTGCGCAGAATGTATCAGGCGTCTAAAATTGGTTATGTCTGCGTGTTTGGATAAAATTAATTCAGTTTGTTTGCAGAGGTAATGCAGTACATACTTGTTTTACCGGGTGTAAGCGTAGGTTAGTGTTCACGCAGAATGTATTAGAAGTCTAAAATTGGGTATGTGTGTGTGTTTGTTTAAATTTAATGCAGGTTGTGTATACATGTAATGCAGTACATACTTATTTTATCAGGTTCGATCCTAGGTTAGGCTTCGCGCAGAATGTATTAGGCGTCTAAAATTGGTTATGTGTGCGTTTTTGTTTAAAGTTAATGCGGGTTGTGTATATTAGTAATTCAATACATACTTTCGGGTGTTATTCTAGGTTAGTTTATGCATATAAAAGACTTAGGCATCTGAAATTGGTTATGTGTGCGTGTTTGGATAAAATTAATGCAGTTTGTTTATAGAAGTAATGTAGTAAATACTTGTTTTATCAGATGTGAGCCTAGGTTAGGGTTCTTAAAGAATGAATTAGGAGTCTAAAATTCAGTATGCGTGTGTGTTTGTTTAAAGTTAATGCACGTTATGTATAGATGTAATTCAGTACATACGTGTTTATCGGGTCTGAGTTTAGGTTTATGTACGCACAAAATGTGTTACTTGTTTGAAAATGTGTCTTTGTGCGTGTTTTGGTAATATTAATACGGCTGTTGTAAAGAAGTAATCCGGTACATGCTTGTTTATCGTGTGTCTGTCTAGGTTATGGTATTAAATTAATGCAATAAATGATTGTTTATCATGTTTGAGTGTAGGTTAATCATTCTAAATGACTATGGTTGTATGTGATGTAGTAGATAGATGACTGTGATACAGTATGGTATTAAATTGTGTTCATATGTCTGCGTATTAAAATGTCGCTAAGAAATTCAAGTGGAAAAACCAATGAGTAAGTATTTAATTTAATTTTAATTTTGATTGAATATGCTTGTAATGTGTTAAAATTGAATTGGGATGTCCTAGACAATGCGTTGTAACGTATAAGAATATATGTTTTAATCTATTCTATTTAATAATGTTTTCAGGTGATACTGAATTGGATGATACTATTCAAAGAAAGGTATCAAAGAAAAAAGCAACAAAAAAGGCCCCTATTAAAAAGATTGATTAAAAAAGCAAGTAGACAAGAAAAACAAGCAAAAATCAACCAAAAGCAAAAGTGATTCTGACTTTGCAGTTGGGACATTCGTTAAATATAATGAAGTAGAAATTAAGAAAAAGGGAAAAAGGCATGCAGTACAAAAAGATTCTGATTGTAAGGATGCAGTGTGTGCTAAAAAGAAGAGAAAAGGAAATAAACGAGAAGATAATATGATTGTTAATTATGAACCAGAAGCAGAAGCGAAAGTTGAAGTGAAAAGCGAAAACAAATGATAAGAAAGCCATAAATTCAAGAATGTCACCAAGAAATTTGAAAAGGGTTCTGTATTCACTAACTACTTTACAAAAGAAGCATCTAACAAAAATGGGATTTGGAGAGTTCGAAGGAAATTTTGATTTTCATTATGTGTCAAATATGAGTTAGTAGTTTTACTGTGATTACGCTTGATTATGCTTGTTTGTTGGTTATATTGGTGCTTTCAGTAAGGTCATAATGAAAATATGAATGAGTTAGGGTAAATGTGTTTGACTTTTGTTAGAAAATAATTGTGAATAACTGAATATGCTTGAGATGTGGTAGAATGTGAACTGAGATGCATTAGGATTGAGATTATGTTCATAAGCATAAGTTAGGTTTTAATGTGTTTCATGTGTTGTGATAAAATGATTGCATTTTCCTGAATAACCTACTAATGTGGTAGAGGATGAACTGAGATACATTAGGATTATGCTGATGTAGATATAGATGAGTTGACTTTGTTTTTTGTCCGAAAATGATTGTGAGTTATTAAATATGCTTGTGATGTAGTAGAATGTTAACTAAGATGCATTAGGATTGAGATTATGTTCATAAGCATAAGTTAGGTTTTAATGTGTTTCATGTTTTGTAATAAAATGATTGCATTTTCCCAATTAACCTATTGATGTGGTAGAGGATGAACTGAGATGCATTAGGATTATGTTGATGTAGATATGGATAAGTTAAGGAAAATAGATTTTGTTTTTTTGTCCGAAAATGATTATAAGCGACTGAATATGATTGTGATATGGTATAATGTGAATTGAAATGCATTACGGTGTTTTTCTGATGTACATAGGGATGATTTAAGGGGGTAAATAGGACTTTTATTTTGTCTGGAAAAATGGTTTTTGTTCTGTTCGTGTGTTGGTTGTGTGTTGTGTTGAGCTTATATATTTTTGTAGCTTGTGTGTGGTTAGAATTAGACTTTAAGAAAATGTTGTGATGTGAATGATATGCATTGAGGATTTGAGATGCATTAGCGAATTAAGATATGTGTTAGTCATGTGCTTTTTCATTAAGCTTGTGATGTACTAGGATTTGTATTTGTGAATGCTCTAGGTTGGTTAGGAATAAAGGTAATACGGATTAGATATGGTTAATTGTGCTTTCGGTTTTTGCCAAAATGAACGAGTGTGCTTCATTATGATTATGATGTTCTAGAATTTGAACTGTGATGCTCTAGGTAGTAATTTTTATTTTTATTATGTGCCAGGTATTCTTAGATTGTAGGTTGTGAAGAATTTTAATCCAAAAACATGTACACTATTAATGGAAGATGGAAGTATGATCAAGATAACAAGAGAATTGATACATGATATACTTGGAATACCGATGGGTGATATCAAAGTTAAATCTCTCAAAGAAAAGAACCTATTGGATCCAGTCATAGCTAAATGGAGAGGGATGGTGCCGGAAATTGTTAATCATGATAATAAGATTAACATTTCACAATTGGAGAAATATTTATGTACTTTGTCAAAGGCAGATTGGTTGTTTGATATTGGTTTTCTTTTACTATTCTTTTCAATATTTGGTTAAGGAAACAAAGATGGTACAATAAATGAAAGACTCATACCATATTTTGACAAGACAGATAAAATCCATCAAATGGATTGGTGCTCGTATGTTTTAGAATATTTGGTGAATGAGTGTACTGGTTTTAGTACTTCCGAAAAATTCAGTGGACCATTGCTTTTGCTTGTGGTAAGTTCACTATATTTACTTGAATGTAATTAATTAAATATAACAATGTGATGTAGTAGGATTTAAACAGTAATGTACTAGAGTATAAACTATCCCAAGGTAACGTAGTAGACATAAAAGTGTAATGCACTACTATATAACACACTAAATGTAGTAAATATATGACCTGTGATGTTCTATATCTTCTACTGATTTTAATTTATTTGTTGCATCTTATATATGTCAATTCAACTGTGTCTAAAAATGTAAAGGTTCAAAAAACAGTTCCAGCATTCAAGGCATGAAATTTAAACTTGCTGCTGAAAAGACAACAAGAGGAACTTGAATTGAAAGGTTTTGGACTTCTACCAATTTTAAAAGGTTTAGAATTCATTTAACCAAAGAGGTTAACAAAAAGAATAAATTGAAGAGTATAACCGAAGATGAAGATGAAACACCTAAAAAAGTTAAACAAATTAAAGATTTCAACAATAAAACTTTTGAGGTACTAATCTTTTTATGTCTGTGATTTAAGTTTTTTGTGATTTTGTTTGACTCATTTTGACTATGATGTGGTAGAAATGTAGTAGAAAATAAACTGATATGCAGTAGGATGTACATGATTATGTCTGTGATGTGCTAAAATATTAACTGAAATGCAGTACTTTTATTATTTTTTTTGACATTTAAATGCTTGGTGTTTTTTTGTGAAAGTCATTGTGTTTGTCTGATTTTGACTTTGATGTGATAGGATAAGGCATGTAATGCAGTAAAACTAAATGCAGTAGAAAATAAAAGAACTGAAATGCACATGATTACATCCTACTGCATAGCATTAAAATGATGGTGTATGCATGATAATGTCTGTGATATGCTAAAAAGTTAACTGAATTGTAGTAAATTAGTTATGTTGCAAGTCTTTTTAAACCCTTGTGTTTTTTATGAAATTGTTTTTGTTTGTCTGATTTTGACTGTGATGTGGTAGAAAAAGTCTTATAATGCAGTAAATCTTTGTTTATATTTAGGAAATGAAGGAGATTTTAAAAGATAATCTGCTGAAAGGGAAAAACTTAATGGAGGATACTGATAACAAGCTGGACATTGCTTTGGAAATAAACTCTGATGATGAGGACTTAAAAAATATTATTGAGAAGAGAAATGAGATTTTTGTTACTCTTTATAAAGATTTGAATAAAAAAGTTAAAGAAGATAACGAGGATAAAGATAAGGATTTGGAAAAAGATGATTATGATGATGAAGAAACAGATGGGGAGGATGATGATGATGATGCACCAGATGGGAATAATGATGAAAACATAAGGAATGGAAAAGAAAAGAAAAACGTTGATAAAGTTAACAAAGAAAAAGGTGGAAGTGAGAATGTGAAAGATCATAATGTAGAAGAAGTTATAACGGAACAAAAAGATGATATGGTTTGGGACAAAACTAACGTTATCGTCCCATTTGATGATTATCATGATAAAGAATATAATGATAATGTATCCGGTGTAACCTATGTAATTGATGAAGCTAATGTAGCTGGTGCATCAAATGCAGTGGACAGTCAAGAGAATTTGAACTATTTTTTAGGAATGAATTGGAAGATTTTGAACCATTGACGCTGTCACGAGAAACTGGAAAGAAATATTCAAACAAAAGAAGAAAGGTACCAGTTTTTGATGATGTTTCCATATTGAATACTCAGCTGGAATCTGAAAAGATACGTGATCCAAGCTTGGTTGTTCATCAGATGATTGAAGACGTGACAAAACTTCCTTTCATCTCTGGTGCCTTAAAAGAAGCTGATCATGATGTACCACCTGTTGATGCACGTCCATCTTTCAACATAATAAAGTTCAAGCTAAATAGAGACCGTGATGGAACAGTTCATGTGAAGAAAATTGATGATGTACCATGTGCTGCAGAAAAGGGAAGTGTTAATGTGGTTGAAGTACCTGCTCAGAAAGTTGTTAATGCTGCCAAAGACAAAACAGTTGAAGTCACAAAAAAGGAAGTGCCTAAAAAGATAAATGTTAAAGTTGCGGTAAAAACAAGTGCTAAAGCTGTGGAAGTGCCTCCTGACAAAGTTCTTAATCCGACGAAAAAGAAAGTGACTGCAATGACACAGTTTAAACAGCCAAGACCTGCAACTAAAATCATTAAAGATGATTATCAAACGCCTAAAAGAGGAAGAAAGAGAGTAGCTCAAGTTTTAGAAGAGGATGTTGTTCTAAGTGGAAAGCGTATGGTAAATCCCTCATTTGCTTTAGTGTCGCCATATTTTGAGAGGAAAACCATGTATACCAAACCATTTTCTGTAGCAGAGAAGAAAATTGTTGAATACATATGGAGTTTCAATAGTCCAGAAGGGTAAGTTATTTACTGCATTAAAATTTATATTGTAGTGCATTACTACTTATTTCGTACTGCATTGCTACTAATTTACTATTGCATTAATACTTACTTGTTACTGCATTTAAAAAATGTGCAGGGATATAATTTTCACTGGAAAAGGCTTACAAATAGAATGTATCTGGTTCTTTAGCCTTTATCCTGAAATTCAACTTTCCAGCAATATAATTGACCTATGGAGTACTATACTAAATGATGAAGAGAAATTCAGAGGGAAGCAGTCAGTTACAAGAAATATATATTGTAGTACAGGAATGGTGGTGAGTTTTTTAATTCACTAGAATATTTATATTAATGCACTAGAATATAAACTGTGATGCTCTAGCTTTAATTTTGTTTTGCGTTTGTGAGAAAATGATCAAGTGTGCCTAATTATGCTTGTAATGTGCTAGGATTTGAACTGTGATGCCCTAGTAGTAAATAGGCATGAGATAACCTTAATTGTGTTTGGCGTTTGTGAGAAAATGAGTGAGTATGCCTGATTATGCTTGTGATGTGCTAGGATTTGAACTGTGATGCCCTAGGATGAATGAAGAAGTAAATAGGCATAGATAGGATTAATTGTGTATGCGTTTTTCATAAAATGATTGAGTTTGCCTGATTATGTTTTTGATGTGCTAGGATTTGAACTGTGATGTCTTAGGATACATGAAGAAGTAAATAGCTATTAGTTAGGGTTAATTGTCTTTGCCGTTTGTTATAAAATGTAAAAGTGTGCTTGATTATACTTATGATGTATTAGGATTTGAACTGTGATGCCCTTGGATGCATTAAGAAATAAATAAGAATGAGTTTGTGTTAATTGTGTTTTGCGATTGTCAGAAAATGTATGAGTGTCTGATTATGTGCTAGGATTTGAACTGTGCTGCCCTAGTATGAATGAAGATGTTAATAGGCATGAGTTAGTGGTAATTGTGTTTGGCGTTTGTCCGAAAATGAATGAGTTTGCTTGATTATGCATGTGATGTGCCAGGATACATGAAGATGTAAATAGGCATGAGTTAGTTGTAACTGAAATTTTTATATGCTTATAAAACTTTTCATGTATTTATAAACAGCCGCCTCATATGGTTGAAAACAAAAAGGAGGTGATACAAAAAAGGAGAAGAGTTTTTTATGAAAATATTGAATATATTTTGAAGGAGGCAAAGAAGAAAATTTTCAATGATGTTCATTTGGTAAGTGAATAAAAATATCTATTATTATGATTTTCAAATGCTGTAATTTTTCTTATGAAAATCCAGTAATATTAATGCTTTAAAATATCTACAGGTTTTCTTCCCTTGTATAAAATTGTCAGAAGAAACAAGTAGTCATTACTATCTGATTTGTTTTAATATGATGACTGCTAAAATAGACATCATCGACAACCTTAACAATGATCTTGAAGATTTAGACTTGAGATACGGTCCTTACGCAATGGCTCTGGTAAGTTTTTTTATTTGGAGTAAAGTTTCTGTCTGTGTTTTGTTAATGCTTAAGTTCTTTAAGTTAATGCATTAGGATTAATAACATAATGCATTAGGATTACCTATAATGCAGTAGAAGATAAACTATAATGCAGTAGAACTTAAACAGATATTCAGTAGGAACTGTGATTCTTTATATCACACATTTCAAAGTCCTTTATCCCTTTATTATCTGTTTTTCTATAGTATTAATGCATTAACTCTAGTGCATCACTGTATTTCTTTGTACCGCATTATTGTATTAAATTAACAGAATCTTATATTTTTGGCACAGATAAATTCATTTATCGATTACCTTGAATATATAAAGCACCCAAAAGTGGATTCGTTTTTTTAGCCATTCCAAAAATACTGCGAATGTCTTGGAGGACGACCTACAACGCTGTTGACTGCGGATTGTTTGTAATGAGGCACATGGAAATGTATAATGGCAGTGGTATATGGATAAATAACATGAAGAATGAAAAAGAAGGTCAAAAATCCCAGATTAATTTCTTTCGCGCAAAGTACTTGGCAAAGATTCTGCTATTGCCTTATAATACGAGTAAGGAGGAATTACTCAAAGAAGCAAACGAAAAGTGGAAGAAGCAACAAAACAAGTCAAACACCGTAACAAATATGGATGTGAAAGTGAATAAGAATTTGATGAAAATGTTCAATGAAACTTTACAAAAAGCTTATTCTGCATGATTGCAAGAATTATCAGTGTTTGTATGTTTGTTGAAAACTAAATGATTTTAGTTTTAATAATAACTTTTCATTTGTATATACTGAATATCTGTTTAATAATATTGGTGAATTTCAGGTTATATATAATTGTGAATCTGTGATACTTTCAAACCAATATTCTTTTAATAATATTTGTTTGTTGACTGTTTATGTGATGTGCTAAACAATGCACTGTAATGCAGTAGAATTAAGTCAATGATGTAGAGTTTTTATATTTTGAGGTTTAAACCACATTAAGTGATTTGCTAGACAATGCACTATAATGCAGTAGGATTAATGATATAATGCACTACGATTAAAGCTATAATGCAGTAGACCTAAAATATACAATTTAATGTAGTAAAATTTACATTGTGATGCAGTAAAATATACAATTTAATTCAGTAAAATTTATAATTTGATGCAGTAAAATTTACATAGTGATGCAATAAAATATACATATTAATGCAATAAATACTTTAATGATATAATATAGTAGAATATCATAGTGATGCAGTAACAGTAACATTAAACTTATTAATCTAGTGCATCACAGTAAAGAAAATTTGATCATTATTTGATACTTCATTATATTCATCAACACCTTATGAATCCTATCATTTGGATGATATGTAGGTTATTGTATTATTTGTTAAACTTTTCAGATTATATGAATGATGTATAAGTTTGCTGTCAAAACATATACACTTCACCATAAACAAGCATAACATATATAATCTGTCTTATGATTTTGCATAAACAAACTTTAAGTTATAAATAACAATTTATTTTATGTTGTTTAGAAATTGAACAAACTAAACATGCCATAACAAGTTATTAATGTCAGAAACTTATTATCAAGGCTTCATCTTCGGCTGCACCCCTTCAAGTTTCTTCATCGCTTCCACGAACTCTTTTTTCTCGAACGTCCTTAAATTTGCTTCATTAATCTGTGTCATCATTTCAGCCCTTATGACCTTCTCACAAAGTTGTAGTTCTTCAAAAAAAGTTGACGCTTTCCATGGTTTGATCCCCTTCCTGTTTTTTAATTCATCAATTATTCCCATTCTCCTTGACAAGTTTTTGTCTAAAACTGAAACTGCATCAAGCAGTTTTCTTGCAAATTCATTGTCAATCTTGGTCTCTTCCGACATTAGAACCAGCCACATAAGCGCATAATTGGGACTTTTTGCCGCATCTTCCAGTTCTTTTAAATGAACTTCGTTTGCATTTTCTTCAACTTCATGAGATATTGGTTGTTTGTCTGCCATTTCTCAAATGATGTAGACGAAATTTTTTTTGGTTGTTTACTAAATTGTATACTACCTTTATATACTGCATATAGAAACGGTTATGTCCCTTTAGTAAATGAAATGGTGTGACTTTTCATAGTGGACGGTTTTGGTATTTGAAAGGGGTGTGACTTTTCATAGTTCACGTTTTTGTTATTAAAACTGCTACATTTTTCTGTTTACATAGTAACTGCTATAGTTATTTGTTTTCTAATTACAGTTTTCTGATTTTAAAACTCCTAATATCATTCGAATACCCTTTTAAGTATGTAAAACTAACAAAAACAAATATAACAAAATATAAAAACATTACAGAGTATAATTCAACCAATCTAGTAAATAAAACCGGTTTTTTTGAAAACTTATTAAATATGACTGGTTGATTTTCTAAATTGATTTTTCTTTTCTTTTACAATAAGCTTATAAGACAAAAACAAAAACAATAACTATTACAGGATAGTGAATTTAGCTAGTGCATCATAGTTATATTCTACTGCAGATAAGTAATTTTTTTCTATTAAACCAGTGGATTATATGATACTGCATTATAGTATAATTCAACAAAACATTCAACACATCACTTAAACATTCAACAAAACAATATTATTAAACAGATATTGGTTTGAAAGTATCACAGATTCACAGTTATATATAAACCTTTCAAAACCATCACTCACTTCACTGTGTTCTGATATATCAACATCTAAGCTATTCACACCTGATTTCTCTTTAGTATTCGGAAGAAAACCTTCTCTTGAGCAATGGAAATACTTGGTTGTCGCATCAACAAAACCTACTGCCTTGTACTCTCCACCTCGTCTAACATCAAACCCCGCCTTTTTGCCATAGGCTACATAAAAACTATAAGCTTGGTCAACTGAAACAAACTGAGTTCCTTGTATAGGTTTCTCGCCATGTGCTAAAATATCAGGATACCACGTCCTAGTCCCATCTTTGCCAACAACATAAAAACCTACATGATCTCTAACTTTAACAATTTCAAAATCATCTTCACCTGTAAAATAAATGAAAAGAATGTACACTAGAATGCAGTAGAAATATTAACTATAATGAATTACAAAGTACATTTGAATTATAAGTTCCTTAAGAACAATATCTACATTCTACTGCATTAAAGTGCATTGTCTAGGACATCACTTAATGTGGTTTAAACCTCAAAATATAAAAAATATACAGTATAACATTACATCATAGTCTTAATTATACTGCATTACAGTGCATTGTCTAGCACATCACTTAATGTGGTTTAAACCACAAAATATAAAAAATCTATAAGAGTACATCATAATCTTAATTATACTTCATTACATTTAACTTATAAGTTCCTTAACAACACCAGCTACAAATTACTGCATTAAAGAGCATTCTCTAGCACATCACAACATGATCAGGCATTTAAAATTAAAATCCTACTACATCTAATACATCTACTACATCTAACAACATAATCTACTACATCTCCTACATTCTGTGTTTTAACTTATAAGTTCCTTAACAACACCAACTACATTTTGCTGCATTAAAGAGCATTCTCTAGCACATCACAACATTATCAGGCATTCATCATCAATAATGTAAAATCAAAGCCTGAAAACCAAAATCCTAATATATCTAACAACATAATCACTACATCTACTACATCTACTGCATTACAGTGCATTAACTAGCACATAACTTAATGTGGTTTAAAACATCAAAATATAAAAACTCTATAGTAGTACATCATAGTCTTAATTATAATGCATTACATTGCATTGTCTAGCACATGAATTACAAACTACATTTAACTTATAAATTCCTTAACAACACCAGCTACATATTACTACATTAAAGAGCATTCTCTAGCACATAACAACATGATCAGGCATTTAAATTTAAAATCCTACTACATCTAATACATCTACTACATCTAACAACATAATCTACTACATCTACTACATCTACAAACTACATTTTAACTTATAAGTTCTTTAACAACACCAACTACATTTTACTGCATTAAAGAGAATTCTCTAGAACATCACAACATTATCAGGCATTTAAAACCAATAATGTAAAGTCAAAGCATCAAAATCAAAATCTTAAATCTACTACATCTAATACATATACTAAATCAAAGAACATAATCACTACATATACTACATCTACAAACTACATTTTAACTTAAAATTTATTGAACAACACCAGCTATATTGTACTGCATTACAGAGCATAATCTAGCACATCAAAACATGATCAGAAATTCAAAATCAATAATGTAAATTCAAAAGCCTGAAAATCAAAATCCTATTGAATATACTACATCTACTACATATAATCACAGATACCACATCATATACTTATATCTACTAACAACAATATAACATTAAGAAAAAAAACGATGATGAACTACACTTTAAATTAGATACTTACAATTAGATACAGATGATGAACTACACTCAGTAATGCTTGATGATTCAATAGACATCCTTTAAATCGATGAAGAATAAGAGTAAAGAGATCAAATAGTTAAATCTGATGATGATTACGGTTGGGAAAGATGGTGGTTACGGTGGGGAAGATGGTGGTTACGGTTGGGAAGACGGTGGTTACGGTTGGGAAGACGGTGGTTACGTGAGGAAGATGGTTGTTATCGTGCCGTCAGGTTTGAGTTAAAGGATTAATAAAAAAACACTTTATATAGGGCTTGGTTAAAAAGACAAAAATACCCCTAGAAGTATAAAACTTGGGCGGGATTATTTTTGACACATGACAGCCTGTGGTTCTCTCCTACTCTTTTTATTATAAAAGTTTTTTATTTTACCCCAACTATATATATATATATATATATATATATATATATATATATATATATATATAGGAAATGGTTATTGTAGAATGTAAATTAATATAGAAAAGATAAGAAGGAATTTTAGCCTTTAGATTTAACTAATCAAAATTCATCAATGAATAACATTGATAATAGTGTTTTAATGAATGTTTTATAACAAGTAGGTTTACCCGTGCTCCGCTGCGGGGCGGTTAGCGGGAGTGGCAGTATATTCTTGATGAAATAACGTGAATGGGTCTTTTGGTATCCAGCACTACAAAGTTGTTTTCATGTCAGAGAATAACTAAGTTCATTTGTCAATATAAGGCATATCATAACTTGATACATGCATATCATTACTCTCTGCTGCAACATTCTCCTATGGCTTGGAATAACGCCCACCATGAATGAATGAATGAATGAGAAGCGGCAGCTCGGTTTCTAGTGTGTCATCTGCTCAAACAAATAACTGTCTTCAGAAACATGGAGTTTTTTTTACTGAGATTTGTAAAAGCCGCAACATGACACTATTATCTGAACTTAACCGGATATCTGGCCATTTAATTACAACCGATATAGAAGGTTTAGCATTGCAGCCGATATAGAAGGTTTAACATCGCATCCGGTTGTAAATAAATGGTCATAAAATAAAATAAAGAAAGACCCTTTACGCAGGGATTGCCGTTCTAATTTTTTTGGGTTTAAGAATACAACAAAAGGTACTAATAGTCAAGAAGTATTGATCAGAAGAGCTTACATTAGTATTAATTCATGTTGCGTGAACCGTGAACATTATATACTCACCTTCGTTGCCTTTTCTTCCTTGTCAGCAACATCTTTCTTTTTTGTCTCTATCAGTACCTTGTTTGCAAAAGTAATCAAACATCCATACATTAAACATAGCTTCAATTGTCGTATATGCCGTTAGTTCTTATAAGAAAATATATACCAGTTTACAAAGATATCTTATTCTATGTTTTTTAGTAGTTTCTTGATTTTGGTTGCGGTTTTTGTTTTATATTTTATGATTCTAATAGTTTGATGATGTTGAAGTTTGGTTTCTCAATTTATGTCAGTGGCTCACAAAACTTCTTTCTTTCGCAAGATTCAATGGTTATAAGGTTCAATTTAGATGCAAAATGAAAGTTGCAAGATCAATGACAAACACGGTATCATGATGAGTTACTTGTGTAACTATGTGATTTGTTGGACTTTTAACCTTGAAAAGCTAGAGCGGATATAGCACTCAAAGAGAAAACCACACGTGACCCCAAAACGTTACATTGTATTAATTATCGAAGGAGCAAAGGAAGAAATGTACAAACTAAAATCCCCCCTCATCTCTTGTTATTGAGATGAGTGCAGAGAAGAAACCTATCTAAATAGGAATAGGAAACAATCCTTGCATTTAAAGGCTTAGTCTTATTAAAACTAGTTATAGTCTATTCTATCTAAATTACAACTGTACAATTTACCCCAATATACTTTCGGTTTGTAAATTTTATGCTAATACTATCACACATCAATTTTCCACCTTACGAGTAACACTAAACATAGTCGATTCTCAGATCTTCATCCAATGCGTAGAACCTCGAAGTTTGGGACGCCCTTGTTTAAACCAGGCTTGTACTTTAGTAATTTCCCTAGATTAGCTTTCATAGACTCCTTCACTTTCTTCTTTTTAGCAACATTACCCTTTGCACCCTCTTGACCAGGTACTCCGGTTACCATAATGTTTGCCCCCACCTTTATACCAAGGTGTACCTTTTCCTGCTCCTTTACTAAGCAGTTCGTGTTATGTCTTTTGTCTTCAGGTTGTTATCCTCAACGTCTTTAAAGCCAAAGCATGCTTATCGTTACTAACCTGAAAAACTAGCTTTACGATCTCTTGAGTCCCTGCAGTTCCACCTCAAAAAACTCGTTTTGAAATCATTGTACTCCCATGGACTCCTGTTTCAACACCAGGACCAAGTTGTTTCAATTCAACTTGTTTATGACCAAGTTGTTTAAACCCAACTTGTTTAGAACCAAGTTTCTTTAATCTAACTTGTTTTGAACCTCCATGCTTTTGTATAATATTCTCATTTAGCTTTTCGATGTTTAACCTAGTATTCATACTAGCCATTCTTCTTTAACCTTGCTACAAACCTTGTCAAGTTTCTTTTTAATAGAAACTTTACCAACAAGTCTCACAAAGCGTATTGAGTGTATAACCCATGATTTTTGCAACATTGGGCAATACAATTAATTCTCCATGTTTTTCAAAAGTTTAATTTTGAATCGTGTTAAGTGAATTTTATGTTCTTTAGTGTACATTTTATTGGGTTATTTAATCATCGGTGTTGATGTTGAAGTTTTGGTTTCTCAATTATGTCAAGGCTACAAAACTTCTTTCTTTCAAGTTCAATGGTTATAAGTGTTCAATTTAGACTGCAAATGAAAGATGCAAGATCAATGACAAACGCGGATATCATGATGAGTTACTTCGTGTAACTTTGTGATTTGTTGGACTTTAACCTTGAAAGCTAGCGCGGAATATAGACTCAAAGAAAACACACACGTGACCCCAAACGTTACATTGTATTAAATAACGAATGAGCAAAGAAGAATAAAGATGAGGGGGTAGAAACCTATCCTAAATAGAATAGGAAACATCCTTGCCTTTAAAAGGCAAGCTTATCTAATCCTAGTTATAGTCTATTCCTAATCTAAATTACAATGTACACTTAACCCCCTAACCTTTGTTTAAGTTTATTCCTAATATACAACAATTTCCACCTTAGGAGTAACACTTAAACATAATCGATACTCAGCATCTTCATCCAATGCTGGAACCTCGAACCGGGGACCGCCTTGTTAACCAGGCCTTGTACTTTAGTAATTTCCCTAGATTAGCTTTCATAGACTCCTTCACTTTCTTTTTTTCAGCAACATTACCCTCTGCACCCTCTTGACCAGGTACTCCGGTTACCGTAATGTTTGCCCCCACCTTTATACCAAGGTGTACCTTTTCCTGCTCCTTTACAAGCAGTTCGTGTTTGTCTTTTCTTCAGGTTGCTTATCCTCCAACCGTCTTTAAGCCACTGCAGCATCATCGTTACTAACCTGAAAAACCTCAGCTTTACGATCTCCTTGAGCTCCCTGCAGTTCCACCTCAAACCAAACACGTTTTGCATCATGTACTCCATGGACTCCTGTTTCAACACCAGGACCAAGTTGTTTGAACCCAACTTGTTTATGACCAAGTTGTTTGAACCCAACTTGTTTAGAACCAAGTTTCTTTAATCTAACTTGTTTTGAACCTCCATGCTTTTGTATAATATTCTCATTTAGCTTTTCGATGTTTAACCTAGTATTCATACTAGCCATTCTTCTTTAACCTTGCTACAAACCTTGTCAAGTTTCTTTTTAATACAAACTTTACCAACAAGTCTCACAAGCCGTATGTTAACCCCGCTTTCTTGTAAACATTGATCTACTAACCTTTAGAATACCCTTAAGCTTCAATCTTTCCACCTCATGTCTACAACCTTGATATACCTTGTACTCTAAGTAATCACTTTTCTTGAATCCTAAGACAAAGCTAAACCTTACTTGTTATCTAAGAACCACCAAGACTTAGAATACCAAGAAACCCGCGGACACCTTTAAGTCGACCTAGCTTCAAGAAACCAATGTAACCTTGGCTCTTGATACCAATTGTTAAATAAATAAGTCCAACAAACCTTGAAAGCTAGCGCGGAATATAGACTCAAAAAAAACACACACGTGACCATAAACGTTACATTGTATTAATTAACGAATGAGCAAAGAAGAATGTACAAACTAGCATCCCCCCTCATATCTATTTATAGAGATGAGGGGGTAGAAACCTATCCTAAATAGAATAGGAAACATCCCTGCCTTTAAAAGGCAAGCTTATCTAATTTTAGTTATAGTCTATTCCTAATCTAAATTACAATGTACACTTAACCCCCTAACCTTTGTTTAAGTTTATTCCTAATATACAACAAATTCACTCATAATCTCTTCTTCATATTGATCATCATCAAATACTGGGGCTTCTTCATAATTGTCATCAGCCACACCATCAGCTTCCCATTCCTCAAGTTCAGCAAACAAAGATGAACCTTCACCCTCAAAGAACGAATTTTCTGACTCTTCGCCTTCGTTTCTCTGACCGTTACGATCCCCACGTCTTCTTGGATTCATCATATCATTCATTTGATTAGCAAATTGATCAACAAACTGATCTAATCACTCCTCCATTCTTGCCATAATACGCTCATAGACATCATTAATATTCCTGGTTCTCCTTGTTGGCATCTTAATCAGGAACTTCGGCTCTTGATACCAACTGATATAGTGAAAGTAAAGGAACACACGAATAGACGTAGTAAAAAAGAAGAGATGCCAACCTGATGTAGACTAATAACGTGATGACATAAATTGGATCTGTTGATTCACCCGAATACCAGAAACAATCTTCCAACTATCGTTGATTCAAAAGAATACTGATAATCAGGCAAACTCTAACAATCTTTGATTCAAACGAATACCGATTATTGAGAGAATCTTAGCAAAACCGCCAAGAATTGATTAAAGCAAAGCTTTAATACCAATATCAAAATATTAAACCATATCCTACACCAAATCCTTGCACCTCCTTTTATAGGAGAAGGAGTGCTTACATGTTTGCCTTCTAGGGCGATGTGGGATATAAGATAAATATAAACATAAACTACAAAAACTACGAAACCACGAAACACGACATATGGTGAAGGCATAATTTCATCATTCTCCCCGCATCATTTCTTGGCGGGGATACCAACTGATGTAGTGAAAATAAACAAGGTAACAAATTGATGTAGTAAAAAAAGAAGAGATACCAACTTGGCTCTAACTGATGTAGTGAAAATAACGAGATAACACAAATTGAATCTGTTGATTCACCCGAATACCATAAACAATCTTCCAACTATCGTTGATTCAAAAGAATGCCGATAATCAGGTAAACTCCAACAATTATTGATTCAAATAAATACCGATTATTGATAGAATCTTAGCAAAACCACCAAGAATTGATTAAAGCAAAGCTTTAATACCAATATCAAAATATTAAACCATATCCTACACCAAATCCTTGCACCTCATTTTATAGGAGAAGGGGTGCTTACATGTTTGCCTTCTAGGGTGATGTGGGATATAAGATAAATATAAACATAAAATACAAAACTACAAAAAACTACGAAACCACAAAACATGACATATGGTGAAGGCATAATTGCATCATTCTCCCCACATCACTGATTCGTCATAAATGACTAGTCGAGTAATATAATATAAGTAATCACGTCGGATAAAAATTACTTTAGGAAAAGTAATAGTTTACCTTCCGGATGTCGTGTCTCAACGAGAGATGAATTTGAAATCCACGTTAATGTTTATAAGTATAAAGCTCGAATGTATTTAAATTTTTTGGTTTTTAATTAATCTAAAGATAGCGATAAACAAGATTGTGGAAAACTAGAAGGGGGGGTTGAATAGTTTACCGCTTTTTAAATTTAAGTTTTATGTATGTTTGTAAAACTTAGATTCGACCTTTTTGTGAATTCAATGCTTGCACAATATGAACAATGTAAATATATGAAATGATAAAGTAAGACAAGAGATAAGAGTAAGAACAATCAAACCACAACGCGAGGATTTATAGTGGTTCGATAACGAAGCACCTCTTCGCCCTACTCCACTCCCCGAGCACCAAACTCGAGAGTTTTCTTCACTATGTCAACAAACTCCCTTATGGCGGAGAAAACCGTACACAACGTTGCTTATATCAATTTACGACACTAAGCAGCTCCCAAGTATGATTCTTCTTTAAAGAACTCATCTCTTCCTCCATAACACGAACCCACTCATCATTTTCAGATGAATTAAACCCATCCTGGAAAGTGATTAGTTCATGTGTATCTTCTTCCTTAGCAATAGCAAATACATAAGCCGCCATATCATCTACCTTAGACCCTGATGGTCTTGACAATGATACATTACCTTCATCCCTATACCTTGTAGGTATAGTAGTTGTTCTTTTTGCTCTATCACACACTAGAACATAGTTGTCTAGATTCCTGTTTTTGAGGCACTTCATCTTTGTTCCACATCTCCATCTCTGGATTTTTTCCCCTATATAAAGATCCCCAGTATAAGGATTACACTTTGTTGAAAAATAAGTCCAACAAACCTTGAAAGCTGGCGCGTAATATAAACTCAAAGAAAACACACACGTGACCCCAAACGTTACATTGTATTAATTAACGAATAAGCAAAGAAGAATGTACAATATTCCCATCGAGCTTTTCGATGTTTAACCTAGTATTCATACTAGCCATTCTCTTAACCATGCGTACAAACTTGTCCAATTGACTTTTTAAACCACAAGAGGGGAGAGGTTTATGTGTGGCTTGCTTAACTGACAAGTTTCTCACAAGCCTTATGTTTTAAACCCACCCCTGTTCTTGTAAAGATTGACACTAACCTTTAAATACCACTAAAGTAGATATTTCCCACCTCATGTCTACAACCTGATATACCATTGTACTCTAAGTAATTACTTATCTATGAATCCTACGGACAACGCTAAACCTTACTGTTTCAAAACCACAAGACTTAGAAAACCAAGAAACCCGCGACACTTTAAAACATCAATAATTCAAGATTCTAGATAATCACTAAACCCTGAGCCATTTTAATTCCTTCAAACTTGATCACCTCTAGAACCTTAAAAACAACACCTTGAAGCTTAAAGAGTCAACCTTGTACAAACCCCTTTGAAGCTTGAACCTTGTCGAATTTAAACCTTTGCAATACCAACCTTGTTAAACCCCAAGACTCTTGCAAAACCCAACAATCTTAAGCCTTCAAATCCTTGATAGGAATGTACACCTTTGAGTCGACCTAGCTTCAAGAAACCAACGTAACTGTGGCTCTGATACCACTTGTTGGAAAATAAGTCCAACAAACCTTGAAAGCTAGCGCGGAATATAGACTTAAAGAAAACACATGCGTGACTCCAAACGCTACATTGTATTAATTAACGAATGAGCAAAGAAGAATGTACAAACTAGCATCCCTCCTCATCTCTATTTATAGAGATGAGGGGGTAGAAAACTTTCCTAAATCAAATAGGAAACATCCTAGTTATAATCTATTCCTAATCTAAATTACAATGTACACTTAACCCCCTAACCTATGTTAAGTTTACTCCTGATATCCTACAATTTCCACCTTAGGAGTAACACTTAAACATAACCGATACTCAGCATCTTTTCCTCGTGCTAGAACCTCGAATCGGGGACCACCTTATCGACCAGGCATTGTACTTCAGTAATTTTCCTAGATTAACTTTCATAGACTCCTTCACTTTCTTCTTTCCAGCAACATTACCCTCTGCACCCTCTTGCTTAGGTGAAGGTCCTGAATAACTGAATGGATCTTTGCAGCCTATAAAGGATGATAGCCAAGATGTATAAATACAAATGACTATGTAGAAACAATGACTATGAATACTATGTGTTAATGCGGAATCTTAACACAAGTACTAAGAAGAACAATGAACAACTGAATAACAACTTTATTAATGTGTTCTTGAGGATTACAGATTGCTAACTATGATATATGATTTGCTAAGCTTGTGTATGTATCTGTAATCGTCTGTGTTCATATATGTTTCTAACTATGCCAAAGGTGATCCTTTTATATACCAAGGATAACCCTAAATGGCTTACATATCTTTTTCTAAAATATCTCATAAATATCTTTTAAATATCTTCTCAACGGTACTAACTAACTAAATAGTACTTAATACTTTGTACTGTCGGTACTAAGTATAACTGACAGTACTAACTATTTGTACTGTCGGTACTAAGTTAAGAAAACATTAATCCTAACATTAGGTACTCCGGTTACCGTAATATTTGCCCCCACCTTTATACCAAGGTGTACCTTTTCCTGCTCCTTTACCAAGCAGTCCGTGTTTGTCTTTTCTTCAGGTTGCTTGTCCCCCAACCATCTTTGAGCTACTGCAGTACCATCGTTACTAACCTGAAAAACCTCAGCTTCACGATCTCTGCAGTTCTACTTCAAACCAAACACGTTTTTTTATCTTGTACTCCATGGAATCCTGTTTCAACACCAGGGCCAAGTTGTTTGAACACAACTTGTTTGTGAGCAAGTTGTTTGAACACAACTTGTTTAGAACCAAATTGCTTTAATCCAACTTGTTTTGAACCTTCATGCTTTTGTATAATATTCTCATCGAGCTTTTTGATGTTTAATCTAGTATTCATACTAGTCATTCTTCTTTAATCTTGCTACAAACCTTGTAAGTTGCTTTTTAACCAACTTTACCGACAAGTCTCACAAGCCGTGTGTTAACCCCATTTTCTAGTAAAGATTGATCTACTAACCTTTAGAATACCCTAAAGCTTTGATCTTTCCACCTTATGTCTACAACCTTGATATACCTTATACTCCAAGTAATCAGTTTTCTTGAATCATGAGACAAAGCTAAACCTTACTTGTTTTCCAAGAAACACCATGACTTAGAATACCAAAAAACTCGCGGACACCTTTAAACTTTAATAATTCAAGATTCTAAATAATCAGCTAAACCTTGAAGCCTTTTTATCCTTCAAACTTGATCACCTCTAGAACCTTAAAAGCAACACCTTGAAGCATAAAGATTCAACCTTGCACAAACCCCTTTGAAGCTTGAACCTTGTCAAATTTAAACCTTTGCAATACCAACCTTGATAAACCCCAAGACTCTTGCAAAACTCAACAATCTTAAGCCTTCAAATCCTTGATCGCAATCTACTTTAAATAGAATCTACAGATTCCGGAACAATAAATTCGACCTACTGTATCTCTCTCTATAAACCTCCAACTGAAGATCCCTCTAGTGAGATTCTAGATCTATGTGTCTTCGACCAACGATTCGAATTTCACAACGATCCAACGGTTAACGAATCCGCAGTGTCAATTCTCCCACTGTTGTGCAGGAACTGACGAACCAAAAAGAGAAGATATCACTTGATGGGATTGTACCCCTTTGAGTCGACCTAGCTTCACGAAACCAATGTAACCTTGGATCTGATACCACTTGTTGAATAAATAAGTCCAACAAACCTTGAAAGCTAGCGCGGAATATAGAGTCAAAGAAAACACACGCTTGACCCCAAACGTTACATTGTATTAATTAACGAATGAGCAAAGAAGAATGTACGCACACGTTATACCCTCGTACCAAACCTTTATTAAATCCCTAATAAAGCTATTACAACGAGGAAGAAGAATGAATTACTAGCATTCCCCTTCATCCCTATTTATAGATATGAGGGGGTAGAAAACTTTCCTAAATCAAATAGGAAACATCCTAGTTATAATCTATTCCTAATCTAAATTACAATGTACCCTTAACCCCATAACCTATGTTAAGTTTACTCCTAATATCCTACAATTTCCACCTTAGGAGTAACACTTAAACATAACCTATACTCAGCATCTTTTCCTCGTGCTGGAACCTCAAATCGGGGACCAGGGGACCGCCTTGCCTTCACCATGCCTGTACTTTAGTAATTTCCTTAGATTAGCTTTCACAGACTCCTTTCTTCTTTTCAGCAACATTACCCTCTGCACCCTCTTGACCAGGTACTCCGGTTACCGTAATGTTTGCCCCCACCTTTATACCAAGGTGTACCTTTTCCCGCTCCTTTACCAAGCAGTCCGTGTTTGTCTTATCTTCTGGTTGCTTGTCCTCCAACCGCCTATAAGCCACTGCAGTATCATCGTTACTAACCTAAAAAACCTCAGCTTCACGATCCCTGCAGTTTCACCTCAAACCAATCACGTTTTTCATCTTGTACTCTATGGAATCTTGTTTCAACACCAGGACCAAGTTGTTTGAACCCAACTTGTTTTTGACCAAGTTGTTTGAACCCAAGTTGCTTTAATCCAACTTGTTTTGAATCTCCATGCTTTTGTATAATATTCTCATCGAGCTTTTCGATGTTTAACCTAGTATTCATACTAGCCATTCTTCTTTAACCTTGCTACAAACCTTGTCAAGTTGCTTTTTAACCAACTTTACCGACAAGTCTCACAAGCCGTGTGTTAACCCCGCTTTCTTGTAAACATTGATCTACTAACCTTTAGAATACCCTAAAGCTTCGATCTTTTCCACCTCCATGTCCTGCAACCTAGTATACCTTGTACTACAAGTAATCACTTTTCTTGAATCTCAAGACAAAGCTAAACCTTACTTGTCTTTCAAGTACCACCAAGACTTGAATACCAAGAAACCCGCGGGGAACCTTTAAGTACGACTTAGATGTCAACGAAACAACGTAACCTTTGGCTCTCGTACCACTAGTTGAATAAATAAGTACAACAAACCTTGAAAAGCTAGCGCGGAATTTAGACTCAAAAGAAACACACACACGGACCCCAAATTGTTAATTTGTATTTATTAACGATTATGAGAAAAAGAAGAATGTACAAATTAGATCCCTCTTCATACTATATTTTATAGAGATAAGGGGGTAGAAACATATCCTAAATAGAATAGGAAACATCCTTGCCTTTAAAAGGCAAGCCTATCTAATCCTAGTTATAGTATATTCCTAATCTAAATTACAATATACACTTAACCCCCTAACCTTAGTTTAAGTTTATTCCTAATATACAACATATGTAATTTCTATGTTCTTGCACATGAATGATTAATTTCCTCTTGAGGCCTGAAAACGAATCTTCAAACATTAAAGATCAACTGTTCTTCTTGATATGGGTGAGCATTGCGGAGTTTTTGGTAAAATCCTATCTGAGATCGGGTTTGAGGTTTTTACAGATTGAGAATCCAAACCGCACGGTTTTGGTTTTTTTCTTTGGTTTTTGCGATCATTTAGATTTTAGAGTTTTTGTGTAAAGAGAAAAAGGCGCTCACCGCAGGTTTTGATATTGAAGTGGGTTTTAATAAATATGTTGTTTTTTTTTTTTTTTGGTGTTTGTATTATATTTATTTGTTCTTGATGATGGTAATGAGTTTGGTAGAGAAATTATTTCTAAGATTTTTTCCCTGTTAATAATGGAGGAAGAAGATGGAGATGGGTGAGATGAAAAAGTCAACGAAAGTGTATGACTTGTTAAATGAGATTGAACGAGTGGATTTAAAATGTGATAAATATACACATACTACTCTGATTAACCCAAACTGAGATCGACACATATCAGTTAGAAAAACCCCTTGAATTCGTTTCTTGTAGGTTGATTTGTGTTGTTGAATTCGTTTCTTGTAGGTTGATTTGTGTTGTTAAAGTGGGTTTTGATATAAAGATTTTATGGATATGTAATGTTTATACTAGGGATTGTAATGGATTTTTTGTTCTTGATCCGTAAGTTTGCGTATGAATTTTTGTTTTGGTGATGATAATGGAGGAAGAAGATGAAGATGAATGAGGTAGAAAAGTCAACAAAAGTCAACTCCACATGGAAAAATTTAATGACGTGGAACTTAGAGAAATTACATTCCTAATATTTGCCGGTACCAACAAGTTAGGAAGGTAATAATAATATTAATATCACCATGTTGGTAATATGTGGAAATTTAAAAAAGTACGTTGGTAATTTATAACTTTAACCCAATTTTAATATGTGTTTTCTTGGTGTTTAAATACTCAAGGTTCATTGGTTATGAGATCGGAAAATGATTCTAATTACTATTTTGATATTAACCTTTCTTGAGAATGTTTATAAAGCCTTAGTGGTTTGTGGACGGACATATAATATCTTAACAAGATGTCTAAGATTTAATATTTTATTTTAGGGTAAACTAACAAAAATGTTTTTGTGGTTTCTAGTTTTTTTGCATGTAATGTGTAATGTCACTCAAACTTTCATATTTTTGCAATGAATGACATTGTAGTTACGTTTTCTTACAATCCATGTTATTTTCACTAACGAGCGTTATATTTTCTAGTTAAATCGCCTCATGTGTGTCTTACGTAGGGGCCTTTTCGTCTTTTTACTATTCCAGTTTAATTTACACACACCCTGCCACATCATTGTTCCTGCTTTATTTTCCTAATAAACCACTTAGGGGCGAAATTTGCAACAGGAAACTTCAAATACATAAAATCTAACACACGTTGTTAGTTAAAGACGTCACTCCATCAAATCTCTCTCTCACACACACTTAAGAAAAGTTTCCAGCCACAACAAAACAAGAGACAATGGTGATCTGTGTCGGGTTCTTGTAGTCACCCGCATGGGTCACAAACATGCACAACGAAAAATGAACAAAGCGAGTCATGCAGACCAAAACCTTAATAGTCAAATCTTTCTATACAGTGATATAACCTAACTAACACGTTTAAAGGGTGTTTAGAACACTTATTTATTAATCCTGTCACACGTAAGCTCCTCTAAACTTTACAGCTGACGAACACGCCTTATTCTTATATTCTTGTACTGCTTCTCTTGAACTCTAGGGTTTCGGGATTAAATCACCACTTCTGGACTGCGTCAGGTATCTACTAGTGCTGCACATGTAGGACTAAGGCTACGTATCTATCGCAAGTTAGGCGAGTATGAAATTAGGTAAAACCCTAATCGATCTTTGGGATCGACTAGGTCACGATTAGGGTCTTAGAGAAACCCTAATCGCACGTGTATGTTGCGATCGACCTATGTAGTATATTGGATATCATAACACAAGCCTAGGATTAATGTTTGGTCAAATTGTCTAGAGAGAGAAAGTGGGAGTTCTAGAGAGAGAAAATCACTTAGTGTGTGTTTGTGATAAAATGAACATCCAACCCCTTCCCATGGCTGGAAAGGGGTATTTATACAAGAGATTGGTGCCCCTAAATGGGCCATGGAGTGGGCTAACAAGTGGGTAAAGACCCGGCCCAACACCATAAGTCGTACGGTAAATAAACGATTAAAAAACTTAAGATTCGAGATAACCTATCGCTAGTATAACACGGGTGTGACGAGTCTTTTTACATGGATTTTAATAATCCTAACAATCTCACCCTTAAGGAGGTCACCCCAGAAAATACAAATTGAATCCTAGCATTCTATTTGAATTAATCTTTGATTCTGGCTTGTAGTCTTTTGATTCTTCAACATTTGTCGTTGTACATCAAGTAGTGATCTTTGTTCCTTGGACTTGAGTGATCTTTGAGCTTTCTTTGAGATCACCATCCACTTTTATTACATCACTATGTAATTTTACAGCATCAAATTGTAAATTTTATTGCATTAAATTATATATTTTACTGCATCATAATGTAAATTTTACTGCATTAAATTGTATATTTAACTGTATCACTATGTAAATTTTACTATATCAATTTGTAAATTTTACTGCATTAAATTGTATATTTTACTGCATCACAGTGTAAATTTTACTGCATTAACTTTTATATTTTACTGCATTGCATTATAAATTTTACAGCATTAAATTATATATTTTACTGCATCACTATGTAAATTTTACTACATCAAATTGTAAGATTTACTGCATTAAATTATATATTTTACTGCATCACTATGTAAATTTTACTACATCAAATTGTAAGATTTACTGCATTAAATTGTATATTTTACTGCATCACATTGTAGATTTTACTGCATCATAGTTTAAATTTTACTGCATTAACTTCTATATTTTACTGCATTACATTATAAATTTTACTGCATTAAATTGTATATTTTACTGCATCACTATGTAAATTTTACTACATCAAATTGTAAATTTTACTGCATTAATATGTATATTTTACTGCATCACAGTGTATATTTTACTGCGTCACAGTGTAAATTTTACTGCATTAAATTCTATAATTTACTGCATTACATTATAAATTTTACTGCATTAAATTGTATATTTTAATGCATCACTATGTAAATTTTACTACATCAAATTGTAAATTTTACTGCATCAAATTGTATATTTTACTGCATCACAGTGTAAATTTTACTGCATTAAATTCTATATTTTACTGCATCACATTGTAAATTTTACTGCGTTAAATTGTATATTTTATTGTATCACTATGTAAATTTTACTGTATTAAATTGTAAACTTTACTGCATTAAATTGTATATTTTACTGCATCACTATGTAAATTTTATTTTATCAAATTACAAATTTTACTGCATTAAATTTTATATTTTACTGCATTATAGTGTAAATTTTAAGTCATTATTTTCTATATTTTACTGCATTACATTATAAATTTTACTGCATTAACTTCTATATTTTACTGCATCACATTGTAAATTTTACTGCATTAAATTGTATATTTTATTACATCACTATGTAATTTTACCGCATCAAGTTGTAAATTTTAGTGCATTAAATTATATATTTTACTGCATCATAATGTAAATTTTACTGCATTAAATTGTATATTTAACTGCATCACTATGTAAATTTTACTGCATCAAATTGTAAATTTTACTGTATTAAATTGTATATTTTACTGCATCACAATGTAAATTTTACTGCATTATCTTCTATATTTTACTGCATTAACTTCTATATTTTACTGCATCACATTGTAAATTTTACTGCATTAAATTGTATATTTTACAACATTAACTTCTATATTTCACTATGTAAATTTTACTGCATCACAGTGTAAATTTTACTGCATCACAGTATAAATTTTACTGCATTAAATTATATATTTTACTGCATCACATTGTAAATTTTACTACATTAAATTTACTTTTATGTCTGTTGGAAACTAGGTACTTTTCTTTAATGATTTGTCTTTGTTTACTACTTAAAAAGTTAGTACATCTTTGTTAAAAAGTTACTGCATCACAATGTATTTTGTTAGTGCATTATAAGTAAAAAAGTTAATGCATCTTAGTTAAAAGAGTTAGTGTATCACAATGTATTTTGTTAATGCATTATAGTTAGAAAAGTTGGTACATCTTACTTAATTTAAATATAAGAAACGTTTGGATTATGACAACGAAATCAAATAATTAATAGTATGATGCCCTAAATAGTGATGCACTAACGAATAAATAAAATGAAGTAAAACAAATGATGTGATGCAGTGGAAATGACATTATGATGCACTAATAACAAATGATTGTAACGCACTAACAAAACATACTGTGATGCAATGGAAATGACTTTATGTTGCACTAACATATAGCAGTGATGCAATAAACAAACATCGTGATGCACTAAGAATAACACTTTGATGCAGTAGCATATAACAGTAATGAAATTTCATAAAACTAAGATAATATTGCATTGATGATCTGCATGCTATACTTTTTTACAAAACACTGATGCAGTATATTTAAAACTATGATGCACTAAACAAAATGAACACAAAAGATATTGTAACTAAGATTATCTTACATTAAAACTATATGATATACATTTCTTTCATTACAATTGATTAGTTTTTTATGGTAAAAGAAAAGGAAAAAAATTGAATATTCATTTTTGGCGTATAGATTCTCTCAAACGAGTTCTTTTAGGCACATCTTGTTGCTTTAGTCTCTTCGATGCTGGCAATGCTAGTTTAAAAATCCTAAAATTATGGCTACGATGAACCTTTATGTCAGACTTACAAATTTCAACCTACAAAAAAACACAAACATGATATATTAATACTATGATGAACTTGATATAAAACTATAATGAAGTATATGACATTGCGATGCGCTAAAATTAAACAAAAGTGATGCGCTAGACATGATACTATGATGCCCAATACACAGAGAGATTGATTTTGATTTGGTAACTTTTGGGTATACCTAATTAGCCTTTCCGAAAGCACCTAATAGCACACTAGATCCTTAGCGCTCTTGTTTCTTATGACCCACCTTAGTGTTTAAGAATAAAATTGCTATCAATATTCTATTTAGAAGTAACTTATGTGAAAGACGTACCTTTCCCATCTTGCTTTTATTTTTGCACGAGATATGTAGCTTCTGGCCTTTTAGAGGACTCTCGAAAGACTAAACAAAGTTCTCATCCCACTCGGGATTAGGGCCTGTTGTGACAACCTGAGAAAGAACAAGAAAATAGAGCTTGTTAATAATAACATGTGCATGTAAATCAAATATGAGTATAATTTGCAGTTAGTGCAAATAAATTTGAACTAGTTACCTATTCATTTATCTAAAGGGGTTCATCAAGATCACATATATTTTTATAGGGTTATCCATCTAATAGTAAACCTATTTTTCAAAGTGTTCAGTTATCAGACATCAACCATGAAAAATACCATAATACCCTACAAACTTTCAAATTTCGTTCTCATATCATACATTTGATAACGTAGCATCACCTGTTACCGGCTATACCGGTATAATAAGCTTGTTTGACATTTTTCTATGTGGCATGTACTCGCATCAAATATTGATTTTTGCAGGTTAAAACTAAGTTTGTTGCGATATCAACACTAAAATGCTAAAGTGTAAAGGGTCTAGTGGTATTTTTCGGGGTTAGTTGGTGATATTTGAACATTTGGAAAAGTACATTGCTATTAGATAGATTTAACCCTTTTTATATCAAGATATAAGCCACCTACGTGACACCTTGCAAGGGGTACGGATGTGGGGATATAGAAATGTGACACATTTACATTACATGCTAATCTAAAATGATCTAAAAAGTGGGGATGACGGGATGACAAGATGTGCAATTTATAAAAGCATGATCAGCTTTTCAAATGAGAGGGGTACCTTGGTTTGCCTAGATTGAGTGTTGCCGAGTGTAAGCTTGCAGTAGGCACTTGGATTTCTAACAGATTGCTTCATATTGTTTCTGCATTTAATTATCATTGTTAATGTCCCCGGCAAACACTGCAACAAAAGTTCAGTCTTTTCTTGAAATCGAGGTGGACCTGATTGTATCAAGAACTACAACAATGGTATTGCATCTGCACATCATTTGATTGGGATCTAGAGATGTCAGCTGGGCATGCTGACCAAGCTTGCCTTAGAAAAAATAATGCATCTAGGGCAGCTTCTTGAGTTGCTTCTGAGAGGGATGTTTCTAAGTGCAGAATGCTCAAGGTTGCTGGTTCCGAGGCTCTTAAATGAAGGAAGTTGCCAAAAAGAGCATTTAGAGATTTCAAATATTCCTCGTTTACTGTTCCAGTGGCCCATAAATCCTTTTCGATAGCAGCTGCATGGCCATCGAAAAAAAGAGAGAATTAAATTGATAACAAACTGTTACAATTTTAATGCACTGTACTTCAAGGACATACAAGCCAAATAAATAATTTAAATTAGGAATGTCTAAATACGGTCAAATGTACTCATACATGTAATATAATGGTCGTTATTATATTTATACCATTCATCAAGGTTTCATGATCGTAATTGTTTTTAAAAAAATTGCATATATGTGTGTGCATCAGTTAACATTTACTAAAAGTAAAGCCAATGTCAATATGGGCAAAAACTTTGGACCCATGTAAAAATAAGAACTCACCCGTTATAGCTCTAACGATCTCGCTGAAGGCATACTCTTGGATATCATTGTTAGAAAAAAGAAGCTTAATAAACATTGCAGCCTGAACTGATGCATCAGTATCACTTAAACCAATCAGATCAAGTACAACTTGGACCCCGCCAGCTTCTGCAACTGCTCTTTTATTTGACCGACTATACATCACAAGATTCTGTATAGCACAAATAGCAACAACCTTCATTTCTTATGAAGGTTGATCCTCGAGCAAATTCACTAATGCATGAGAGGCTGCAACAGTATCGGTGGACCTTGCCAGAGTTTCGTTCTAGAATAAATCACTAAGAGCAAGTGTTGCTAACAACCTAGTTATTGTGCTTGTGTTTGTGTATCAAAGAGGTACTGAGAAATTGGTAAGATAGCTGACTTAATTGCTTTGGTTTCTCTGATCTTTACGTTGTTCAATAGCACTTCCAGCAGCCTTGCAGCAGCCTAAACATGAAGCAAGCCTCCTATAAATCTTCTCATCGTTATCCTTTTTCATCCTATAGGTGTCTCCCCAAACATAACCATTCAAAATCATCCTGGGGGAGCCTCTTAAAGTACCTAATTTACTTAATTTCTCACAAGAATATTGAAACCATCGAGGCAGCTAATGTTACCTTTAGGAGCTTAAATTCTTGGGATACAACTAGTTCCATTGAGCCACATGTTACTACAGCCTCATCATACTTGGGCTCCCAAAGATTCTTTTTGAACCGGGCAGATAATGAATGCCATATTGCCATTTTTATTTCAAATACAAAAACAAGTCTTGACAGCAAAAAGTCAAATGGTTTATTTGTGCCTGCAGAGATATGGATACAGAATGTCACTATGGGCAGAACATATAGGACAACTTGAGAGCACTTTTGATCAACCAGAGAGTGTCACACCCCGACAATGGCAGAAACTCAGGAATGCAACATAATGATCAATCATAACACAAGATAAAAAATAGAGAAAACTACATTACATAAACTCTAAGTGCTATGAAGACCATCAACCTTGAACAAACTCAAGTGATGTCCTAAATCGTAACTAAAATCCACAATCTCTTAAAATTATTCCAATGCCCACACAGGGGACCATAATCCAAACTTATTCTAAAACATCCAAAAACTAGAATCAAAACAACAAACAAGCAAGACTTCAAACGAAATTCCACTCAAGATACTTCTAAGTCTGCTATCAAATCACCAAACTACTATTCTTTCACTTCACCTAAAAATGATACTCGAAAACCTCAACAATAATGTTGGTGAGCTCGTAGGTTTGACCTTAAACCCAAAAGTTATGCCAATATTTCAACAGTGGACAATAGTGCTATATGACAGTGAATATATGCAAACAACCTTAGCATCACCGCTAATCAATAACCATATGTCACTTACGCACCTAAAGGGCCTACCAGCTGGAGCACTAAAATTAGGGCAGGACCACACACAAACCTGGGTAGGCGTACCCATCCGCTCCAATAATCACACAAATACTGGGTAGGCGTACCCATCCGATCCAAACAATCATGCATCACATAATATTCACATAGCAGTCATAAGCACATAACTTGTCCCAAAAACAAAACCACATTTCGCACAGATCAATTCAAAACATTTCAAAACACATTTGAGTATCATTTTCCCCCAACGGAAAAACCAGTAAAAAGTGGGGCTACGAGAACTCACCTCAAGCAAGTCTTTAGCAACCAACTCTTAATCACACAAGCAAATGCAACGACGCCCGCACACGACCTAGTCCAGTTAATGTCCCAATTTAATCATCCAATTCCAAAACAATCTTCACGTTTCGCGTTGTACAATTACCCAAAATAATTTAGTGGTGTGATGGTTGATGACTTAACTCCACAATCATATCAATCTCATTCCTCGATAATACATACTTATACTATTTAGCGTAAATAGATAAGTAATATAATAAATATTTATAATTATTAATTATAAATATATCTCGACAAGTCCATTCGGCACACCTTAGTCACTTCAAAATAATCATTATACGGTTGAAAATGAGACGTTTACTCATAATAAACACTTTAGAGAAAGTTTCGAGAAAAATTATATTTTTCGTCTTTTAGTGAATTTATTAAATAAAATAAAATAATTAAATATTATTTTATTATTTAAAATCAAAAATCATGTTTTTAAGAAATTTTCTAAGTATAAACTTTTTACGAAATTTCGACATGACTTGTACGTTTATACAACGTTTTCCAAGGTTTCAAACCTTATTTTCAATATTTTTCACAAATTCGACACTTTTCGACAAAAATCCAAAATCTCAATCGTTAACGCTTACCAACACGTTTTTCCCAAAATATCGTTCAATATCACTTCGTAAATACATTTCCACTTTCAAAAGTCCATCAAAATTCTCATAACTATTACATATCGCTTATTGGGCCATAAGGTCCAACAAGGGTCTATTAGGACATTTATAAATCCAAAATACGATCCAAGTCCAAAACCAAAGTACATTTACATATATAAGTATATACTTATATGTAGAAATAATCCGGACCATAATAAGCCCTCCCATTAAGCCGCGGCTCAAATAGACTTATTGGGCCGTGAGTCCATAAATTCCGAAATACGTATATTAAGTTTGAAAATAAGTTAATAAGCTACGTATCGTATATGGTTACTACCATAAGCCTAAAAAATAGTCCACAACATACGCCATAACACAAAAATAATCAAAATCACTTTCCTAGTAATTTTGGGAAGTGGTTCGTGGCTTATAGCCCAAAATAAGCCGAGAAATAGCTTAAAAATGAGCCCGAATAAGCCATACAAGCTACTATTAAAAATAAGCATTCTAGCATCATATATTATTCAACCATCACGACCACAATATCAAAACTACAAAAACCCTCTTTTTCCTTTTTTTACTATTTACGAACCAAACACCACCCTTTTTTATTTCATTTCGCTTTCAAAAATTGATTTTCACTACGATCAACTTGTACAACTAACATCTATGACATCAAAAGGAAACCCAAGGACAAATGAAATTTAAATTTGAAGACTTACAAAGAAAATCTTCATGATTTGTAGATTTCGACACGAACCGGAAAACAAACATTGTTTAAAATGATATAACCAAAACACTAGAATCAACCCCAAATATTTATGTCTTCTTGTTTTCTTGATCAAACTTCAAAAATTATAATAGTGTGTGTGTTGTAGGTGTGGACGAACACAAGAGAGAAGGGAGAAGATATTTTTTTTATTTTGAAAATGAACTATGTGTAAAAATGAGGATAAGGAAAGCATCTTATGTACAATTTGGACAAGGTTAGCTAAAAAATTAAGCCACTTGTCTCCCTAGTCTTCTTTTGACCGGCCATGGTAGCCCTGGGTCTCGGACCTCTTCTTTTCGTGTCGGGATCAACTTAAATTACTCGTAAAACTCAACCTTAAAATATACCCCATGTTAATTTGCATTTTTTATTCACTTTAAAAATACTTTTTCCATAAACTAGAGTTTTACATGATATATTTTTACTTTACACCCTTGCAAAACCATTTAGACCTAACGGACGCTATATCTGTCTGGACTGTTTTTGGCATTTCTCAAAATTCACAGGTCAACCCACCCGGAATACATATAACATATTATTACCCTTCCAATAGGGACTATTAATCACAATAAACACAATTCATCACATATCTCATAAAATCACCACCGCACACGGTACACAAAATCTGAATAAGTGCCAAAAGTCAAATAGGCATAAGGACTATATGAAATATTAAGAACACAAAAAGGGCAAAGGTTACATTCTACCCCCTTAAAATTAATTTCGTCCCCAAAATTCAACTACTAACATCACTTAACAAATGCGGGTACTTCAACTTCATCTGATCTTCACGTTCCCACGTGAATTCAGGGCCACGTTTCAAATTCCACTGAACCTTGACGATGGCAATCCTACTATGCTTCAACTTCTTAAACTCTCTTTCCAAAATTTCCACAGGCTTCACAAATTCTTACTTAGATCAATCGAATCTCATCCAAAGGCACTTGCAGTGTTGGATCAAGCCAAACACTTCTTAAGGTTCGACACGTGAAACGTGTCATGAACACCATTCAATTCCTCAGCAATATCTAATCGATAGGCCACTGGCCTACTTTCTCAATAATCTCAACGGGGTCCAACAAAAAACCTAGGTGCTAACTTTCCCTTCTTCCCAAAGGTACCAACACCTTTCCAAGGCGACACTCTTGAGTAAAGGACATAACCTTCACTAACTCTAGAGGCTTCCTCCTCTTATCAGCATAACTTTTCTGATGATCACGCACAGCCTTAAGTCTATCCTTAATCTGCGAGATCTTCTCAGTAGTCTCTTGCACTAAACTCAGTTTTTTCTCATCAACTGGACCGTTCTCAACCTCTAGGCCCAATTAATTGGCGAACGACACTTTCTATCATACAATGCCTCAAACGGAGCACATCTCACACTAGAATGATAACTAATGTTATACGAAAACTTAACCAACAGAAGATGAACATCCCAACTCCCTTTGAAGTCTAGGATGTACGCTCTAAGCATGTCTTCCAAAGTCTGAATAGTACGCTCACTCTGACCATCGGTCTAAGGGTGATAAGTCGTACTCATGTCTAATGAGCTCCTATTGGCCTCTGCATTGACTTGCCAAAACCACGATGTGAAACGACTCTCACGATACGATTAATCGAGAGCGGCACACCATTGTCTAGGCAAATATTCATTCAAATACAATCAGCCAAACCTTTCCATCTTTATAATCCTCAAGCATAGGTAGAAAATATGAGCCAGACTTAGTCAATCGGTCCAATATGGACTAGATTTTGTCACTTGCCCACTACTAGTCCTAGGCAACTTAGTCACAAAATCCATAGCTATTCCTTCCCATTTCCATACGGGAATCTCAGGTTGCTGGAGGCAAGCCAGATGGCCTTTGATGCTCAGTCTTAACCTTATCAACAAGTCAAACACTTACTAACATACTCAGCTATATCCTTTTTCATTCCAGGCCACCAATACCTATCTCTCATTATAATCTTCTTATCAGCTCCTGGGTGTACAGAGAGATTTTTAATTCGATTATAGGCGTCACATCTATCAGGGTTCTCACCTCACCCTTCAAAGGTACCCATATTCGATCCAGGTAGTATAAAGTTCCATCACTTCTCTGTTCTATCATCTCATCTAAAACCTTTTAGCAATCCTGCAAAACTCATCCACAGCCTCCTTCTGAGCCGCCAGTATCCTATCCTTGATACTCGACTGAAGGATCATATTCATAGCTCTAAACTTTCTTAGGCTATCTCTTTACTTCATAATTTGGGCTAATCAACCACACAATTCGCCTTAACCAGGGATGGTAGCAAAATTTAATAGTCATAAAAACAAACAACTATATCCAGCGACGCTGTCGCATATTCAACTCTTTTGAACTAAGATATGCTGGTAGATCTTATGGTCCGTCATAAATGACACACTTTGGTCCATCCCATTTAGATTAATGTCTCCAGATCTTAGTTCAAACACTACAGCACTCCAATCTAAAATTTGGGTATTTAATTTTCTCATGATTTTCAATGCCTAGTGCATATGCTATCACCTTACCTATTTTGCATTAACATACAGCCTAGTTATCCCGGGACGATCCTCAATATACACAAAGTCTTTCTGGTCTTAAGGAGGCTAGAACAGGCGCGATTAACACACGTATCCTTCAAGGTCTGAAATGTCATTTCTTGTTCCTCACCCCCAATCGAAAGTCTTACTCTTCTGAGTCAAGATAGTAAGAGACTTAGCTATCTTAGAAAAGTTTTCAATGAACCTACGGTATTTACCAGCCCAATCCTAGAGAATAAACGTCCGTAGTCGGAGTTCTAGGGGTTTTCCAAATTTAACAGCTTCAATCTTACTAGGGTCAAATGAATTCCATTTACCTTATCACATGCCAAGAAACTGCACGGATTCTCTTACGCCAGGAATTTACACTTAGAAAAACTTAGCAACAGTTTATCCTTTTTGAGCAGTTCCAAGCCCAACCTAAGATGTTCTACATGCTTCCTGTGAGTCTCTAGAGTAGGTTAAGATATCGTCTATAAACACTATCACAAACTTAATCAAGATACGGCCTACAAACCCTATTCATCAAATCCATAAATATTATTGGTGCATTAGTCAGACTAAAGGGAATTACAGTGAACTCGAAATGTCCATAACGAGTTCTAAAAGCAGTCTTTGGTATGTCATCCTCATGCACTCTCAGTTGTTGTTATCCAGACCTAAGATCTATCTTTAAGAAAAACTGCGACCATTGCAGTTAATCAAATAGGTCAGCAATTAAGGAAAGTGATAACGATTCTTAATAGTCAACTTGTTTAATTCTCTATAATTAATACACATCCTAAAATAATTATCCTTTTTCTTAACAAACAATACCGGCGCTCCCCAAGGCGATGAACTTGGTCTAATAAAATATTTGTCTTGGAGTTCCTTGAGTTGTCTAGACAACTCCTTCATTTTAGAAGGTGACAAACGATAGGGAGACTTTGCTACCGGCGTTGCTCCAGGAATTAACTCAATCCGAAACTTAATTTCTCGAATAGGCGGTAATCCAGATAGATCATCCGGGAATACCTCAAGAAAATCTCTAACCACATCAATCTCTTCTTGTTTCTTATCACTAGCCTTAGCACTCATCAACAATATCGCTTTCTCTTCTGGTCTCTCTCCTACTACTCTCAGCACCTTGCCATCCGGTAGTGGTATCCTCACTACCTTCTCATGGCAAATTATTTTAGGCTTCTAGTTAGACAACTAGTCCATACCTATAATCATATCAAAACTTCTATGCCCAAAAGGTATTAAATCGATGTCAAAGACATGACCCTCGATTTCTAGTTTACAACCCTTAATAACCTTTCAATCTCTACTAGCTGCCCGCTCTATCTTAATCTCATATGTGAAGCCTAAGTCGATGGCTTAAGCCTAACAGAGGTATAATAGTTGTAGAAACAAAAAACTATAGTGACACCAGTGTTCAAAATAGGTAGTGGCATAAATGGACGTTCAAAGTAACATACCGTCACAATGTTCGGATCATGGCGAGCTCTTTGCTCCCAACATGAATGCCCTACCCTAAGCCTAGTTCCCTTGGTTCTCTCGACCCTGCACCGTTATTAGCTCTTCAACTTGATTTGGATATTTCCTTCTGGTTCGTGTGCTCATTCAATCTAGGATAAGCTGACCTGACATGGTCCGTCTACCACAACTCAACATGCTTAATAGTGGGTTTCTAGCATTGACATGATTCACATTCCTCAGACACCTCTCCAATCTTGTGCCAAATGACTCTGGGTGGTTTACGTTGATGCATGTGTGACAGGCCTCGGGTGCAGGGTAGGAGGTGCAGGTGGTACATTTGGACCAAGTTACTCTTATTCTCTCTTCCTCTACAGGGTTTTTAGCATAGTAGCAAAAACATTCCCAGTCCTAGTCCTCTTATTGTCATCCCTACCATTCTTATCCTTGCTAGTTTCCCCCACATTTCCTCTTTTCTCAACTTTCTTAATTGATCCATTCTCACAGCCTCATCGGTCAGTGCACCAGAAATCTGCACTGCCTTATGCGTGTCTTTGGCTCCGTTGTGCCACCTCCCATGGATTTGTGGAGAAGGCCATTACACATACCTCTCAATCATACCTACTCTGAGGAGTTACCAATGAGGAACTATCCTAGTCAAACTAATGAACCTTCAGTATACGCAGCATGGCCAGCCCCGACCAATGGCGGGATTCCACAACTCAGATTCAACTTTTGCAATCTCAGACTAGGACTTACTCATGTATCATCATAACCTTTAAAGTCCATGCCATGACATCTCAATAGCACACGCTCGGCTTAGCATGCAGATCTCAGAGTTCCACCCGGTAAAGCCTTACCACAAATGAGCCTGTAGTCTAGTTCAATTTTGGTCATTACTCAACCACTCATTCTCTGTACGTTCTTCATTTTCTCAAGCCAGGGCGAGTAAGAAAGAAACTACAGCACCTCCCCTTTCCATCATATTCTTAGGGTTAAAAGCTAAAACTCCTTATATGACACCTATAACCCGGTTGCACATTTACTTAAACATTCCCATGTTCTCATGAACGTTCTCATTAACCACATTACCATTCTGATTTCCAACATTTCCTTGGTTACTAACCTGAGCTAGCATGGCGGGTAAGAGGTTCTGCAATTGTTGGGTAATGATTGTCGAGAAGTCGGGTGCACCCCCATTGGCTCCCTCTACATTCCTATTGACTCCCTCTACACCTCTATTAGCTCCCAAACCCTGATCATTTCCTTGACCATTCAAATCCTCAACACGCTCATCATTACCTTCCATAGGTCTTCTACCCCTTCCACCTCTACCATCCACATTCACCCGTCCCCCCCTCCTAGAGTGATTCGGTAGTCGGTCCGGCCAGCACTTCGGAGTCCTCATCTTCATGGCGTAGCATTATCTATACGAGGGAGAACCTGGGCTCGTTAGGTAAGTGGGAAGACTCGCCCATATTATATAGAATTCTTACTTTATATAACAATAGATATACACGTAACTCCCCCTACGGTTTACATTTTTGTTGTTCAACATCGATTGTTGTGAACAACGATTAAGTCAAGTATGCGTTGTGTTGTGATATGCTTATAACTACGTTGCCCACCGTATTATATTCGATACTTTCCCATTCTTATCCTATATTGAGGCCACCCTTTTCAATGACTGGTCATAAAACTAAGGCCATAAACGCGAACACCAAAGGCACACAGAGCAGAACACGCGATATAGATCCCTATACGTACCTAGGATGACGGATCTTAGCTTTAGTCTAGGCAAAACCACTAGAACTTCTCTATAACCTTGGCTCTTATTACAATCGTCACGTCTTAAACTGGTACAAAATGGAAATATAAACTGACAAAAGTCAAGTAGTTCATAATGGAATATAATGGAAAATATTTTAGAACACCAAAAGAGGAAGGTGACATTCTACCCCTTAACAGAATTTTATCCCTGAAATTCAACCACTATAATCACTAAACAAAAGCGGATACTTCACTTTTCATCTGATCTTTCACGTTCCCACGGTGAAATCAGGACACATTTTAAATTCCACGAAAACCTTGACGATGGGCCAATCCTACTATGCTTTAACTTTAAACTCTCTTTCCAAAATTTTCCACGGCCTTCCACAAAAATTTATTAGAATCAACTCGGATTCATCCAAAAGGCACTTGCAGTGTTAGGATTCAGCCAAACACTTCTTAAAGGTTCGACACGTGGAACGTGTCATGAACATCGTTCAACTCCTCATGCCAAATCTAACTGATAGGCCACAGGGCCTACTTTCTCAACAATCTCAAATGGTCCAACAAACCTAGGTGCTAACTTCCCTTTCTTCCCAAAGCGTACCACACCTTTCCAAGGCGACACTTTGAGCAAGACATAGTCACCTACACTAAACTCTAGAGGCTTCCTCCTCTTATCAGCATAACTTTTTGACGATCACTGCCGCTAGCCTTAATCTATCCTTTTATTTGTAGATCTTCTCAGTATAGTCTCTTGCACTATCTCAGGTTTCTTCTCAACTGACTTCTCCCACCAGCCCATATAATTGGCGAACGACACTTCTACCCTACAAAGCCTCAAACAGAGCATATCTCATACTAGAATGATAACTATTGTTATACGAAAACTCAACCAACGGAAGATGAACATCCCAACTTCCTCTAAAGTTCAGGACACATGCTCTAAGCATGTCTTCCAAAGTCCGAATAGTACGCTCACTGTCACACCCCGACAATGGCAGAAACTCGAGAATGCATCATAATGATCAATCATAACACAAGATACAAAATAGAGAAAACTACATTGTATAAAATCCAAGTGCTATGAAGACCATCACCTTGAACAATCGAGTGAATGTCCCAAATCGCAACTAAAAATCACTCAATCTATTACAAGTATTCCAATGGCCCTCACAAGGGACATAATCCAAACTTAATCAAAAATCAAAAACTATAATCAAAACAACAAACATGGCAAGACTTTTTAAACAAAATTCCACTCGAGATACTTCTAAGTTGTATCAATCACCCAAATTTACTTTTTTTAACTTCACTTGAAAATGATACTGGGAAAACGTCAACAATATTGTTGGTGAGCTCGTAGGTTGCCTTAACCCAAAGTTGTGCCAATATTTCAACAGTGGACAATTAGTGCTATGGGACCAGTGAATATATGCAAACAACCTTAGCATCACCGCTAATCAATAACCATATGTCACTTACGCACCTAAAGGGCCTACCAGCTGGAGCACTAAAATTAGGGCAGGACCACACACAAACCTAGGTAGGCGTACCCATCCGCTCTAATAATCACACAAATACTGGGTAGGCGTACCCATCCGCTCCAAACAATCATACAACACATAATATTCACATAGCAGTCATAAGCACATATCTTGTCCCAAAAACAAAACCCATTTTTTTTTTTTTCGCACAGATCTCTTCAAAAACATTTCAAAACACATTTGAGTATCATTTTCCCCCAACAGAAAAACCAGTAAAAAGTGGGGCTACGAGAACTCACCTCAAGCAAGTCTTTAGCAACCAAATCTCAATCACACAAGCAAATGCAACGACGCCCGCACACGACCTAGTCCAGTTAATGTCCCAATTTAATCATCCAATTCCAAAACAATCTTCACGTTTGATGCATAGAGTTTAGACGCGTTGTACAATTACCCAAAACAATTTAGTGGTGTGATGGTTGACGACTTAACTCCACAATCATATCAATCTCATTCCTCGATAATACATACTTATACTATTTAGCGTAAATAGATAAGTAATATAATAAATATTTATAATTATTAATTATAAATATATCTCGACAAGTCCATTCGGTACACCTTAGTCACTTCAAAATAATCATTTACGGTTTGAAATGAAACCGTTACTCTAATAAACAATTTAGAGAAGTTCGAGAAAAAAAATATATTTTTTTCGTTTCCTTTTAGTGAATTTATTAATAAATAAAACAAATAATTAAATATATTTATTATTTAAAATAAAAATCTGTGTTTTTAAGAATTTTATAAGTATAAACTTTTTTACGAAATTTCGACATGATCGTACGTTGATACACGTTTTCAAGGTTTCAAACCTTATTTTCCAATATTTTTCACATATTGACCATCTTTCGACAAATTCCAAAATCTCAATCGTTAACGCTTACCAACATGTTTTTCCCAAAATATTGTTCAATATCACTTCGTAAATACATTTCTACTTTAAAAGTCTTCAAATATTCTCATAAACTACTTTCATAGTCGGTTATTGGGCTTGAAGGCCCAACAAGGGTCCTTTTATGACATTTTAAGTCCAAAATATATTAAGTCAAAACAATGTCCATTTACATATATAAGTATATACTTATATGTAGAAATAATCCGGACCACAATAAGCCCTCCCATTACAGTCGCACGCTTCAAATAGATTAATGGGTTCGTGCGTCCATACACTCCAACATCGTATATTAAGCTTTAAAATAAGCTATTAAGCTACGTATCGCTTTTGGTTACTACCATAAGCCTCAAAAATAGTCACTTATACGCCATAATACAAAAATAATCAAAATCACTTTCCTAGTGATTTTGGGAATCTACACGTGGCATATAAGCCTAAAATAAGCCAAGAAATAGCTTAAAATAAGCGCGATTAAGCCATAAAAAGCTATTATAAAAAATAAGCATTCTAGCATCATATATTATTTAACCATCACGACTACAACATCAAAACTACCAAAACCCTCTTTTTCCTTTTTACTATTTACGAACCAAACACCACCCTTTTTTATTCATTTCGCTTTCAAAAATTGATTTTCACAACGATCAACTTGTACAACTAATATCTATGCATCAAAATAAACCCAAAAGGACAAACGAAATTTAAATTTGAAAACTTACAAGAAAATCTTCAAATTTGTAGATTTCGACACGAACCGGACAACCCAAACGTTGTTTAAATGAATAACCAAACACTAGAATCAACCCCAAATATTTATGTCTTCATGTTTTCTTGATCAAACTTCAAAAATTTATGGTGTTTTTTTGTTGGTGAAGTCGGACGAACACACACACACACACTTAAGTGTGTGTTTTTATTTTTTTTGAAATGAAAATGGAATTATGAGAAAACTAAAAGAACATACTTGTACAAAGAATCTCTAGAAAACAAGGCTAAAAATAAGCCTCCTTGCCCCCTATTGACCATTTGATCGGATATGGGATCCAAAGGAGTCCCGGGTCTTTCTTTTTATGTCGAAATCACTTAAATACTCATAAAACTCAACCGTAAAATTTACCCCAAAGTTAATTAGCATTTTTATTCACTTTAAAAATACTTTTCCATTAACCTAGAGTATTCACACGACATAATTTCACTTTACACCCTTCAAAAACTCAATTTGGACATTAATGGACGTGTCATACTCGTTTTTCGGCATTTCTCAAAATTCACGGGTCAAACCACCCGGAATACACATATCACAATATACCTTCCAAAAGGGATTATTAAACACAATAAACCAAAATTCACGGGTCAAGCAAATGCAAGAACGCCCTCACACGACCTAGTCCAGTTAATGTCTCAATTTAAATCATCTAATTCCAAAACAATCTTCACGTTTGATGCATAGAGTTTTTGACGCCTTGTACAATTACCAAAAATAGTTTAGTGGTGTGATGGTTGACGACTTAACTCCACAATCATATCAATCTCATTCCTCGATAATACATACTTATACTATTTAGCATAAATAGATAAGTAATATAATAAATATTTATAATTATTAATTATAAATATATCTCGACAAGTCCATTCGGTACACCTTAGTCACTTCAAAATAATCATTATATGGTTGACTATAAAACGTTTACTCATAATAAACACATTAGAGAAGTTTCAAAAAAATTATATTTTTTGTCTTTTACTGAATTTATTAAATAAATAAAATAATTAAGTATTATTTTATTATTAATAATTAAAAATCATGTTTTTAAGAAAATTTCTAAGTATAAATTTTTTATAAAATTTTGACATGACCCGTACGTTTATACAACGTTTTCCAAGGTTTCAAACCTTATTTTCATCAATTTTTACAAATTCGACACTCTTCGACAAAATTCTAAAATCTCAATCTTTAACGCTTACCAACACTTTTTCTTCAAAATATCATTCAATATCACTTCGTAAATACATTTCCACTTTTAAAAGTCCGTCAAAACTCTCATAACTACTAACTATCGCTTATTGGGCTTTAAGGCCCAACAAGGGTCCATTAAGACATTTATAAGTCCAAAATACGATCCAAGTCCAAAAAACAAGGTCCATTTACAAATATAAGTATATACTTATATGTAGAAAATAATCCGGACCACAATAAGCTCTCCCATTAAGCCGCGGCCTAAATAGACTTATTGGGTTGTGAGTCCATAAACTCCAAAATACGTATATTAAGCTTTAAAATAAGCTATTAAGCTACGTATCGCTTTTGGTTACTACTATAAGCCTCAAAAATAGTCCACAACATACGCCATAACACAAAAATAATCAAAAATCACTTTCCTAGTGATTTTGACAAGTGACGTGGGCTTATAAGCCCATATAAGCCATGAAATAAGCTCAAAATAAGCTATAAAAGCTAATATAAAAAATAAGCTATCTAGCAACGTATATTATTCAACCATCACGACCACAACATCAAAAATACAAAATCCCTCTTTTTCCTTTTTACAATTCACGGACCAAACATCACCCTTTTTATTCATTTCGCTTTCAAAAATTGATTTTCACAACGATCAACTTGTACAACTAACATCTATGCATCAAAATAAACCCAAAAGGACAAGAAATTTAAATTTGAAAACTTACAAGAAAATCTTAAAAAATGTAGATTTCGACACGAACCGGACAACCCAAACGTTGTTTAAATGAATACCCAAATACTCATATAAACCCGGAATATCACGTTCTTGATCAATGTTGGAAAATCTATGGCGGTTTATGGTGGATGGTGGCGGACGAATACACACACACACACCTATGTGTGTGTTTTATTTTTTTGAAATGAAAATGAGAATGAAAAGAAAAGTTTAGTGG
>BQNB010010696.1:0-28510 GCA_026074375.1 Tanacetum coccineum
GTGTATTTGAATCTCTGAAAACCCCTAATTTGTATGCAAAACATAAGTTCATGAAAACCCCCAATTGAATCTAGTTATCTTATACAAAGTAAAATTAAAATAATGAGTAATCAACAAAATCTTACCCAAAGATATGAGATAGAGTAATATATATTCAACTGAAACAAAAGTGTAAACGAATCATAGATCTGACCTTGTATTTTTATCTAAACATTTTTCTAAAAATGAAAATAAAATAATTATTAACCATCTTCTTCAAGATCTTTTTCACACCCATGATTCCATCAGTAAAGAGAGTTGAAGCCTTTATTAGATAAATGTGAAAACGAAGAGAAAAAGATGAAGGGGCTCGGTGGGGAAGGAGGTCAACAGTGGGGAAGGAGGTCGGCGGTGGGGAAGAAGTCGCCGGGAAGGACGTCGCCGGAAAGGAGGTCGCCGGGAAGGAGTGGTGAAGGTGATGGGTGGATGGTAGTGAAATAGAAGAGAAAAGGGTGAAGGGCAGATACTGTCTTTATGTGTCCTAGATGGGAAGGATAGAAGTTTTTACACTCCTTCACATACAGGATATCTTTTTGAAAAAAGCAAAAAAGAAACACCCTAGCTTCCTTTGTGGGGAAGGAAATGTTACCAAAGGGGTCAATAAGCAAAAAATAAACACCCCCTAAGATGTTGATTTACAAATGAACCATATTCGAAAAGAAAGGGAGTGTGGATATTATGCAGGAGAAAAACTAAACATAAGCCAATGTGACACGCTGTTTTGCAATTTGCCAATATTAGATTGTGTCGCAATGAACAAGTATACTGATCATCATACATAAACAATACTAATATGTATCACAATAAGGCTTAAAAGTTCTATAAATTTGCTCACTCGAACGAACTTCAGCATCTCCATTTGCATTCTAACAAAATACAAATCTGAGGTTGCAACAAGACCACAAGTAAAAGTAATGCAGAAAAAGCAGCAGATGCGGTCAACGGTCATCAGAAACTCGTTAGTTTTATTGGTTACATTACGCTTCTGGAGCCGGTGTGGGACCCCTCAGCAATTTCAACGATGATTTGTACCTCCGGTGACGCACGAGGGGAGTCTAAGAGAGTTTGCATTTGTTCATCCTTACCAACCTCTTCGTGTAGGAATAGCCTCACCTTCTTCAAGACCGGTGATTTGGCCAAAACAAACTTCACAAAATCCAACTCAGTCTCTCTGTAAATCATATTTTCAATCTCCAATTCTTTCAGATGCTCCAACCAAATATCCGAATAATCTTTAAGTGTGACACGGTCACTTCTATCACATTTCTCAACCCATGAATCATCTAAAATCTATAAGTACATGTAAAAAATTTGTGTGTCCGTTTATTCTGGAATAAGATTCAAAACAAATAGGATATACAGATTGATTTATGTATTAATGTTATTACCTCGAGCTTAAGTTTCTCCAACTTCGGGGAGCTTCTCATCAAAAGAGCAAGAAGAGGTAACCCGTATTTGTGAATGAAACATATTTCTCCAATATACAAGTATCTCATGTGGACTAATGCGTTTGGAAGCTCTTGTGGAATTCCGTCTTCACCAAAACACTTGAAGCCATAGCAAAAGAAAATCAATATTAGAATATTCGAGTTACATATATAAATAATATGATGTGAGTAACATTACCTCAACAATTGCGAGTAAAATAGACAGATTTTCTACCATAGGTAAACACTCGAATAGGTTAATAATTGTGCAATCGTCGCTACTATGGATTAAGTAGTTGTTAATATCCTGCAACAAGTTAACATATTCAGATAATTATATTGCAGCCGCACCCTCCCTCTCGTTGTGTATGGTAGCGCGTCTGTGGATGATGTGGGCGGTGCAGTTTGCAGTATAAGTACGGTCTCTTAGTTAGAGGGGGACAGTTGGGATAGGAGATGTAGAAGAGTTTCTCACTAGAGATGAATACTTCTTGCAGCTGATGGTCTGGAGCGCGCTAGACTCTGATCATATATCAAGAGAACATGGTTCTGTGGGTTGGGGGGGTGTCTGAATGTTTTCTAGGGATCGAATGTTAATGGTAGATGGTCAAAATAGCAACCGACGAGACATAGGTCAGTTAACTGATGTAACAAGAAGAGAGATGAGGGTAACTGATATCCCCAAAAAAGAAAGTTAAGTGCTAACTTCTTGACGGTATTTTTTTGTACCAATTGGGATATTATATGTTCAATCTCAATCCCCGAGTCATCCGTCTCAATGGAAAGAGTGAACTCGTGTATTGGACCCTCGTGCATTGCCAGAACACGGTTTATAGCATGGATAAGTTTACACTTTTTGTTGGTCTCTTTTCTTTCATTTGGTATAACGCAAGATTGCTCCAAAACAGACAGCTCGGCCTCATCAGTTGATACTTGAAATGCATTCTCGATAAAAGCAATTTTAGGTATCTTGATCCATCGGTACCTCCATTCCCTAGATAGTATACTTGTCCTTGCTGCCTCTTGAATCGGTAAAAGACATAAGATGGTTTCTACTATACTTGAAGGAAGATTGCTGATCATATCCATCTCAGGATATTATTATTGGACCGAAACTAGATACTGCTGCAAGCCTGCAAAATCCGTTAATGTAATGTAGCTCCATCTACGATAAGCTCTGTGTAATACAAACACAGCCAGTCTAAAACATATATAGTTGAATTTTGAATTTAATATATATTACTTGTGAATCGATCAAACAGGAAGCTTAGATAAACATACTCGTATTTCATATTAGTTTTAGAAACACAAGGACGAAACATACATGAAAGTCCTAGAACCATACAATCTCCAAATATATAACAAAACAGGGTGTTTGGGATTCCATTTTAACTTATTGTGTCTTCTAAACGTGATAACTACTTTTGAGTGTTTGGATGTGAAAACCAGAAAGGGCTTATACCAGTGGAGGCCCCTAACTCTACAAGTGCTTAAGGATAACCATAAGCAAAAAATATGCAATCCCAAACACACCCTTAATAGCAGAGTACTTTCGCAAGTGTTTCATATTATGCAACCTCAGTCTTTAATATTCACAATTAGTCATTAAACATGTGAGACAGAACATATAATTTAAGCTTATTTGACTCAGCTTATATTTCATAAGCCCGTTAATTCTGGCTTATTTTTTTACTTACAAGCTTATGACTTAACAACGAAAAAGAAGCCGGAAAAAATGGACTTACGAGATATAAGCCGCGTCAAATAAGCTTAAACAAACATCCCTTAACAAAGGTATATAGCTATTATATGCGAATATCACACTCGTTTCCGGTACTTATGGTAAAATACTAAATTACCCTATGCATTTTGATTCCTAATCAAAACCTTGATGGATTTGATATGTTAAAAGCATATACACTATTAAGGGGGTGATTGGGCAAACCTACTGAATCACCTTATCCTGAATTTCTAGAAACAGTTGATTAGCTTAGTGGTTTCAAACCTCACTAGGTGCACATTTGGTGGTGGCCAGTGATAGAGTCGGAAACGGTCACGTGATACCTTGGTCAGGCCAAGTACATCCGAGTCAAAATAGTGCACCTCCCTAAGTAACCTAGACTGTCAAAACCCCATCCATTTACCCGTTTTAGTTTATAGGCTTATGCAATCCAAATAATATAACCACAATGGGTGACCCAACGAGAATACCAACAATAAGAATATTAGCCTTCCAAAGCGGGGGTGTTGGAATCCAACGGGGAGAAAATTAATCCCCTTGTGGCCACAGAGGTTCACCTGCGCCAACTCCGGGCTATCCAAAAGGGTAGTCGCCATGGAATTAGTCGGCTCGCAATGTCGAGTCGAGTCAGAAACCCAAGTAAATAAAATAAAAATAAAAAATCCAAATAATATGCTTATTGCATATCTCAAATTAGCTGAAGTGTATCAAATAAGCTGATCCAATAGACTCAATAACCACAATAAGTGGTTCAAAAAACTTATCTAAATAAAGTAGATGAAACCCCCAAAAAGATGTAGAAGCTAATAAATGGGAAACGATTAAAGTAAGAAGAGATTATTAGTACCTGAATAGTGAAGATGGGTTGTTGATTGTTGTTATTATGTACGGATGCACAGCAAGTAGCAAGTACAGAACATGAAAACCAAATAGTACCAGGAAGATCTACCACTTCAAACAATAGATAATCAATTAAAAAAGGAAGCTGCACACTCTCATTTGCACACTTAAAATTACGTCTCATGCCATTTATACTCGTAAAGCATTTATAATGCAAAAAGTACTTTTTGCATTAAATGCATTTAAAGCGTATCACACTTAATGTATAAGACTTTAAAGAAAGACTTGTAGTTTAATAAGTCTTTCTAAAAAACTTTTCAAAAAGCTTTGCTAGAATAGTAAAAGGCTATTGAAAATTTATGCATTGAAGATGTTCTTAGTATTTGTGTCTTGATTTTCATACTCCACTAAGTAATTTAGGGGTATAAATGACAACGCACACACTATAAGTGTGTCAATCAATAAGTAGAGTGTGCAAATCACTTCCTATTAAAAAAATAATTGTATAACTTTGATAGGGATGATTTCTACACTCTAGGGGTGCTCGAGGGATCACGGACCGGACGTGACCGAGAAACCGGCCCAAACCAGACCGATCGGATCGGACCGAATCTATTTCGATCCGATCCTCAGTCCATCATTTTTCTTATTTTCGGTCTTCGGTCCGGTGTTTTGGCCAAAGTCGGTTTCGGTCCGGTCCGGTCTGATTTTCGGACCGTAAGCACCCCTGGGTGCTACTATAAATATTCCCAAGGCAACTTATTTTATACTTTTCACGACTTTGAACCTTCTTTTGTCCTCTATTTATCACTTTTTATTACGTACTTTTAGCATCATAGCTTTATAATATACAGTAAAAAAATATATAAAAGAATTAAAAAATAATAGAAAAACAAAAGGTACAAATTGATGTTTTAAGAAGAGTTTTTATAACCTATCCTTGTAGTCTTTTATATAATAAAAGAATTACATTATTTCAAAGTATTTTAGTCAAATCGATCTTATAGAAAAAATAATTAGACGAATCAGGTCATTTGATTTTGACACCTTGGCAAAATCGTGCAATCTGATTAGGTAATAAAAAGTCAAAATTGACTTTTGATTAGTCAAAATTGAAAAAATTTGTCTACAATGAAAAAACGATCAAAAAATATATGTGTCAAAAATATGATAAAAACAACTTTAAAAAAAGAAGATAACTGATAAAACTTTAATGGTTGAATTTTAAATAATTTATATGAACTTAAGTGTAAACTTATAAATTTTTATATTTTTAAATAACTTTAAAAATAAACAATTACACTCTTGGACTTTATTACCCCTATACTTTATATTTTAAAAATACAATACATATATTGTTGTAAAAATAAAACATATATGTTAGGGAGAATTATGTATGCACATGTATGTATGCACATGATTATAAATATTATACTTATATATCAAAGGCCATGATTATTATCCCAATGCCTTTAATAAATGCATTGCCCCGACCCGTGTTTTTAACAAGGTTTTGTAGCCCGCGCTTCGCTACGGAGCGCGGGGTTTTGTTTTTTTCTGTTTGATCGGGTTGTTCGTATGTGGTTTCGTTTTTTTGTAATGTATGCTTTTTGTTTAGAGGTTTTTTTATAAATTTATTAAACAAAGTTTGATAAATGTTTTGCTAAGTTTTTAGTTTTTTAAAGATTGTATGCTTGCAATGTTAACTTTTGAGTTTTTTTTATTTTAGTGTCATGTATAAGGTGTTAAATAGAAATTTTTGAGTTTATATAATTTTAAACTGCAATAACTATTCCTAAATGGTTTTCAGTGGTTTTTCTTGTGTACTCCGGTTAAATGAGTTATCATATAACTAAGTAATAGAGATAAGGGTCGAGACTCTATGTTTCTCTTGTTCAATAGGATCTAGTTTCATGTAGAAGAGATAGTTATTGAACAATTTAAAGTAGTAACAATCCACGACTTTGTGGTCTCACTGGTGGCGTTGACTATGTCCTTGTTAACATAGTAACAGTGTATAATTTGTTTATATGTAAGTAAAAGCGGTTAACGAAACAGTCACAATAATTGAAAGCAGCCGGAAGGAATGTAACCATGCTAGTACACAAATATCATCATTCCCTTCAATCGGAAATCTTAGTACATCACATACTTTCTGTGAAACGCATGAAAAATGTGTGTGAAACAAACATGGTATGTGTGTGCAGAACGTGGATGTAGTTTTTTTATAGATGGAAGGAAAAAACACAAAATAGCTAAAGCATTCGAGATCTCAAGACTACCACTTGCTAACGAATTACTCTATATAATGATATGAAACAAAGCTAATGACTTACTGTATATAATATAATGATAACGACTTACTCTATATAATGATATGAAAAAAAGCTAGGGATGGGCACGCAACCATACCAATAATTTGCTTTACTTATATGCTCGAAAGTAAATATTACGATGTGAAATCATTAAATACATATCCAAACACCCCCTAAAGTAAGAATAGAAACTTCAAGTAAATGACCAGGAACTTACATACCACGATCCTATCCCTCCTCATCATCGTAGTTGCCATCTCCTTTTTGTGTTCCCAATGGCTAAGAAATGATGGCGGTGAACAACAACGCTACCTACTGAATGAATTGGTTCGTCACAGACAACAAAAAAAGTGTTATGTCCTCCACACAGAAGATAGATGTTTTTCCCTGCAAGACCAAGTTATCGGTCAATAAATACGGTTCAAATGGATCAGTAGCCCAAAAGGTGTTCTATATGAACACGAAACAATGAGATGTACAACTTGGTAGGTTTTTTGTGTGTTAAGGACATGTTACTGTAGATTTAGCAATTGAGAATGGTACAACAAAGAGAATCTAAAACAGTGTAGTCGCTTATTTCATTAGTTTTAGGGAAAATTGGGAAAATTAGCAGTTTCAACCAAAGTCACATGAAACGCGGTACGCTTCGGTACGGGAACGCGAAACGGGTACGCGGTTCGCGGGTCTTTAAAATTCGGTACGAAGGGGGGTAGGCTCATTTCGGTACGCCCCGGTTCGCTTTGGTTCGATGTACCATATAATTTGGTACGATGTACCCAATTTGGTACGATGTACCATATTATTAATAATATTATTTTCCTAAATTAGTATACATATAAGCCAAAATGCCAAATATCATATACTCAAAAGATTTACTCAAATGTTTGAATTCTAAATTCTGAAACATATACCCAAAAGATCAGATCATCAGAATATACCCAAAAGATCAGAATACTAAATACTAATACTACATACTACCTAAAATATCAGAATACTACCCAAAAGATGATCAGATCAGAATACTACCCAAAAGACCAAAAGATACTACCCAAAAGATCAGATACTAGATCTAACATAAACATTACATACTACATACTACTTTAATCTTCATCTAGATTCTCCCATCGCATGTCTTCCATTCTTGAAGCCGAGCCTTCCAAGTATGCACTTTCGGGATTCACGTCCCACTTCTTACTCGGTCCCTCTTTGTAAGATTCTGAAAACCTTGATATGAGACGAATATTTGAATGAACAAATACCAATTTATCGGCTCTTTTAGTATTCAAGCGTTTTCTTTTTATACTATGAATGAAAGAATATGTGCTCCAATTTCTTTCCGCCGAAGAACTACTCATGGTTAAAGGCTGTACCAAATCCGTACCAATTAACTTTGGTACGCCGTACCAATTAACTTTGGTACGCCGTACCAATTAACTTTGGTACGCCGTACCAATTAACTTTGGTACGCCGTACCAACAGACTTCGGTACGCTGATTGATGTGCTTTGGAAACGCCGAATATAGCGATCCAGATCGCGATCCCGAGCGATCCGAGTCGCGATCGTACCGCGTTTCGGTATGAACGATCCGAAACGCAAAACGCGGCCGAGTCAGCGTTTCCTGTGACTTTGGTTTCAACTAATCATGTTGAAGTGCTTAATTTTCACAAATTTTAGTCACCACTGAATTCTCGTAACTAATCTGAAACTCGAAACTTGAAAGATAGCCATTCATACGATCAAAAATAGACTGAAATCAAATACACATTAATAAGCTTTCACCCCGTTCAACCTATTTCATCAGTTTGCTCTTTAGTAATTTTATTGGTTTTCCCATTTGGATCGTAAGACATGAAACACTTTGATAGACCACATTATAAGCAAATGAACAAAAAAAAACCTCTTAACACTTTTTATGACGTGTGCCTGTGCAAGGCATATTTACAATAGTCTCATTCAAGGTTTTGTGGTATTTTTTTAGACCCGGGTTATGTGTCGTGAGGCCTTAGTTCCTCATTTCTGTCATGCATTTATTAGCAAGGTCTTTAATGCGATAGTCAATTCTGAATCGCTAAAAAATTTCTATAACTATTTTCGAAAACTAATCACAAACAGTTACTTTTCGTTGATAAGTAGTTCCATTAAGCATTTCTAAACAACCCATGTAAACACTGATTTCAATATACTATCTGCAACAGGCTGTTTGTTAGTAGTTTCGTTTCAAAAGCAATTACAAACATGTACGAATGTATTGGTAAAGTGAGATGATAAAACTTATTTTATAGTCGCAAAATCATACTACAAATCAAAACCTTGTTATTACTTTTATCAACACTAATATCGTCTTGAAGTCCATAAACTCAGCTTTGTAAGGTCATAAGCTTTTAACTTCATTTAAGCCCATAAGACAAAACAAAAAGTAATTGAAGCAACATTAAGGGGCGTTTGTCTAAGGTTATTTTTAGGATGTTCATAGTTTCCTAGCACACCATCTGACAATCTAGGTCGTCCCACTCAAGAAGAGGAGAGAGTTTCAGATAGTTTCCCAATCACTATGCTTTTTGATCCTTTCGGCCTATTTGACCTTTTTTTTAAAGTAAATATTCATTTATACGTAAAGGAACTGAATTACTAAAAGCAAATGATAGAAATTACCGGCTTTGATGCTATCCGCTGTGAAAATTTCAGGCCTTTGTTTCGGTGTGGTAGAAGGCCCTCATGGTCTAGGACCATTATTCGGTCCACCTACTGGCCTCGCAGGGTGATCTCTTTTAGGAACCCATTCCTCTTTCTTCTTCCACCTGCCTTGGTCCTCCTGTTTTTGTTCCTCCTTCCTGTTTCATCCCCAATTACTCCCTTTATCAGTAGTCTGTTCACTCGACCCTTCAGCCAAAAACCAACCTAGATGATAAAAACAAATAAAAATGAAAACTTTACCTCATTAAGTTTATCGAAGGTCACAACTGCATTAGCTTGTTGTTTAGGCATACCAAAAACACGCGTAAACATGATGAATCTTCAACACCTGTAAAACTATTTCAAGAGTTGTAGGTCCTATAAACAGGATCTGAATGAGCCTTGAATGACTGATAGTCCTTTGAATAAATCCAAAGATACTATGAGAGACAATAACTGTGAATACAAATATTGACGCGGAATATCAATATCTATACCAAGATGAACACAAGAACGAATACCAAACTTGCTATTACTATTACTATTTGATTGTGAATACTCAATCAACTCATGTGTTTACAATACTATTCTATGTTCCTTTTATAGACTTAAGGAACCCTAAACGCATTAAGAGATAATGCTTATCTCTTCCTAGATTAACGCTAATTGATAACTATTACTATAATTACAACAGACTTAACTGTCTGGTCAAACAGTATTAACTTTAATACTGTCAGACTTAAGTTAATGCTGGCAGACTTAACTTGCTCTACCAGACTTAACTTCTATACTAACAGTACTAACTATTTCTATCAGTACTAACTATAACTAACAGACTTAACTTTAATACTAACAGTATTAAGTCTGTTTACAATATTTTCCTAACAATCCTCCCCTAACTTGATCTTCATTCATGAACTTCAAGTTCCTTCAACACATTCTCGATCTTTAAATACTTTAAGCTTCACCTTATTTGAATGATAATTTTTTACACATCAATATGTAAATATAGTGAATTTGATTAAAATTAAATAGTTGGGTACCTTTGAATCTTTATAAAAAAAGATTAATTATCAAAAGTTTAAAAGGGTGAAAACTTACACTTTCTTGATTAAGTAAACTCGTACCGCCTCAGTGTCGGCACGACACTGTTTTAGGAAACCCATTACTCTTCTCTTCTTTCACACCTGCCCTTGGTCTTCTGTTTTTGTTCTCCTTCCTGTTACATCCCAAATTACTATCCTTTATCTTAAATATTTTTTTTTTGTTCACTCGACCATTCAGCCCTAGTCTCGAGGTTTATTCTAGCCTTTTTTCTTGCCCATGGAATCACCCAAACACCTTGTGATCCAGTTTTTTCTTAAACTTTTTACTCTTTTATAACCCTTATGGATCAATAATGAATTAAAAAAAAACTAATACTATCATCAGTATGCTCATTAAGTGCCATTTAACATACAATTGAACATAAATGAAATTTTACAAGTTTTGATAATACTCATCTTCACTTCATGGATCATTGTGACTTTATAGAAATAAACTTTTCCACTTATAAGCATACTCACATAAGCAACATAAATTAACACTGAGCAAAAATAGTTTCTGGGTAAAATTGTCATACTTCATTCATCGGATCCTGTGATTATAGAAATAAACTTTTCCACTTATAAGCTACTGACTCATTAAGCAAACATAAAATTATCACTATGCAAAAATAGTGTCGGTAAAATGTCCATCTACTTTAGCCTGAACCATAGAACCCTTACCCTATGGAGCCCCAAGGGACTGAAAATTTCCTAACTTCTCTGGTAAAAAAACTTAAGCTACATAAGCCACATAAAATTAAACACAGTAGAAAAAATAAGTGTCTGGGTAATAAATGTCTCATCAACTTTAAGGCCGAACCAAGAACACACTAACCCAATGGATCCTCAATAGGGACTTTGACAATTCCTAATTCTCTAGGTAAAAAACTTGGAGCACATACGCAAAACAACTTTATAAATGACAGTGACTCATTCTTTTCCTAATTAAATAATGGTCTATGATTAACTATATAGGTTTTGGCCCCATACCTACATAAAAACAGTTAGAACAATCTCTTGTTCTGCATCTCTAGCCCACAAATGACCACTCCAATTTCAAGATTGTTATTGGATAAACATGTTCTTCGTGTCTCTCATCTACAAAATAAAAATAGATGGGCCGGTAAGCAAACACGATAAAGCTGATGTGCTTATTTGATCAATTTTGACATATTAGAAACACATTCAAGTCTTTTCTTGGACCCATTTGCTCATGCTAATCGTTATAATAGTGAAACAATACCACTACGGTCGTATTGTTACTATCATTTATAACGATCAAAACTGATGTGCTTATTTGATCGTTATAGTTGGGCTGGTAAGCAACACTATAAAAACTTGTCATTTGAAGCATAGATCATATAAGCACTTAAGTATATCACCGGCTGGTTCTGTTGTTCAAATAAGCACAATCATGTATTCATGGTCTCTCATCTGATATAAGAAAATCATACCTATCAATATTATAACCAAAAGCAGGCAATGTTTTAACTTTTTTCATTTGAAGGGCTTTGGTAAAAAATGCTTATAATCCATGTGCGCTATACGCAACCTACATTGAGATTTTGCATCCCTCGAAATTCTCGTAGAAGTGACCATGGACCTATGTAAATGAGGTGTAATAACATGAGTGAACATGATGCATGAAAGATATACCATCCGCAAAAAAATTTTTTTCATGTACAACCTTATATACATTAAGGCTTGTTTTAAGGCATATCCAAACACCACCTTAATCGTTAAATGGCTCTACTACAGATAAATAGTGATAGATTTTGTTTTACCACCCAAAGTTTGTTGATTTAATATCATAGTGGATATAAAAAGAAACATTTCCTTAGTACTTTAATCTCAAGAGGTTCACTCGCATCTCCGGCTTTTGTATTGGCTACACGTAGGTTTAGAGCTTGCTTACTGAACTACCTTCATAACATGTTAAAATATTATTTTTGTGACTTGTTTTGATCCATGATTCTTATCGTAAAGTATTCTTAGCTACTTTCAATTTCTTCCTTAAACAGTTCTTCACTGTGTAAATTGCAGTATCGTATATGTGTTGGTTTTGCGAGGAATTGATATGCACCATTTTTTCCGCAGAGGTACACGCTTTTCAACTCTTCATTTGTTACTACTTTAGGGCATAAAAGCGTAGTAATTAGATAAGCACATGGATGCCCTTGATCTAAGAATATGTTTACTATCTGAATAAGGCTCGAAGTAACTAAGTAACAGACGTGTAACTATAATAATCTAAAGTTTTTAACACGTAAGAAATCCCGTTAGAAGTTTTTACCTATCATGCACATGTCTTGTTCCCATAGCCGCCGATGCAAATGTAGTTAAGGGTTACAAGGGCTAAATGGCCTCTCTACTTATTTGTAGCTACCCCTGGCTCTCGCCATAAATCAGTTGCCCTTCCTACCAGATCGGGCTTACCACACCGCCATTTTCTGTAGCTTTTAATTCATCTGCACACCACAAAAAACTAAAAGTTTAACTTAACATTCCAAAACTAAAGAATCTAAATTATGTACTGATATAGAAAACATAAGCCATTGCCTCCATTTTCTGCGTTTGTTCAGCGGCATCAGATGGTGGTTGTTCTTGAATGGGTGTCTGGTCCTTACTACACTCCCTCTTCCAGAAAAGCAGTAAAAATACAATTTCAAAATGCTTTCATCATCGCCTAGTTAAGTATTCAATTATAATTATACAACACTTAACGCGAAAAGAGTACAAATCGTGTAAAAGGACCCGGCTAAATGTCCGAACTTTCATTGGCCATTTATTAATTAACAGCTTGCAACAATGTAAGCAATTTATAGGCTGAACAAAACGCCGGCCTATGACAACAGCCATACGAAAAGAAGCCCAACACGTGTTTTTTTGTCGACACTTGTAACGGGGATTAGTATGTTGTTGCATGATAGGCAGCAAGTCATAAAAAAAGAATCTATTTCGCCATGGCGGTTATAACGTAATAAGTTGCACTGCCAAGATCTGCGGAATAACTCTCTGTTTTCCTAATCAACTAATATATTTAAAACTACCTTTGGCAAATAATTTTCCAAAACGTTTATCACGAAGGACACTGGTTAAGGTGGCCAATCTATTTTCTGCAGACTAAAACTGCATCATCCACACGGGCTGGCAAACCCAACAAGTTGTGATGCCACGTGAATCCACATTTGCTTTAACAAAAGCTTTTCAGACTTATCGATTAGGCTTATCAAATATTTTCTATAGGCCATAAGGCGAAACCACGTTAGCTAGCCAACATACATCAACGACCCAAAAGTATAAATAAAAAGAAAACAGGAAGTTGAAAACTTACCCCAAAACAAACTTGTGTGGACTTTACATCAACAAAGTAACTACTTTAAGGTTTTTAGACAACTGCAACAGTGTCATGGTAAACCGGTATCCGAACCCGCCATGGCTGCAAACACCAGTGTGATGGTGCTGCCCCGCCAAGAAACGGTCATTGGAATATAAAAAGTTATCGTGTTTGCCTTAGTTGGTATATTATACATTCACATAATACTAAAAGCTGTCCAAACACCGCTTTGAAACGTCTATACTCTCTGGATATCCACACAATCCCAATCCAGAATCGAGAATCAAATTAATTATCATACATAATGGTTTTGATAGAGGGTGTGTTGTCCAAATTGAGGTGTGCAATAGATGATTTGGCTCACGAGATCGGTGATCAGGTCATACGAAGTACTTCGAGTTCCGCTAAGGAAGCAAGAAATCGGTTGATGCTAGCAGGCTGTATGCTATTCCCTCAGTCGTTGCCCCATGAAGTTTTGGGTCGGAATTCTCGTGAGATTACAATCAGTCATCTGAGCCGTAGAATTTTCCGCTCTACAGTTACCACTGCAGGTTTAATTTTGTTTTCTTTTATATATTGAAAACACGACGGGCAGGGTATCGTTACTTGCCTTTTGTAAGGATATATATAATAAGGGGATGGGTCTGATAAGCCGGAAAATTAAGGCTTATGAAATATAAGCCGGAATCAAATAAGCTTATAAGCCCAAATATAAGCCGAAACAAACACCCCCTAAATAGTTAACCTGGTGACACATTGGTTCGGGGTATACATTAATACGTTTTAATATAATACATAGTTGATGAAATTGTGCTTCAATTAGTTATACTATCAACTTGATAGTACAACTAATCAAAGCACAATAACTAATTGAAGCGCAATTTCAATGAAAGCAATTCATTTATGTAATTAACTGTCATACACAAACGAAACGTTTTCCTAAAAACAAGATATACATGTCATATGAAAAGTTGCGTGTGACTAAAAATGAAAAATACAACTGTACTAAACTTTTTACCTATGTACCCCTACTCTTACTTTATACGGAGTAGTACATAATTAACTGCTCCCACCTCTCACTTGTCATATAAAAAAAGTACTAGCTTCTAAACTCCATCTTCTTCATCAGCAACGCTCAACCACATTTTCCGGCGTCTTTTGAATTTTCGATGGCACTTTTTCTCCGTTTTCTTCTTTTCCTCCGAGTCTAAACATTTCCAAAGTGGTTTCGCTTATGTTTAAGGTAGGTCTTAAATAAACGAAACCCAACAAAATTTCACCCGCCGCCAAACAATTGTATAGATTGATAATGATAATGATAATGATAATGGGGGGTATGTGATAATAGATCTGGGAATGATAATTTGGTGAGTAATAGAGTTGAATACAGGTGGAAATCATGCATATTGTAGTATGCTTAGTCACCACTGTATGTGTAAACTGAGAAACTGAGAAGGAAAGTGAGAGGGAAAGAGTTAATGAGAAACTCGGGGGAAAATACGGGTCGGGTCGGTTTTTCATTAAAAGTGCATGGGAGAAACAATAAGGGTTTTGCTAATGGCAGCCCTTAGGATTGTCGTTAAGAGAATGAATTTTATTACAAAGCTATCTATGAATCATTATGATTGGATGTCAATTCCGAGAAATATGGATACAATACCTAAAAATCTGGATGCACAACAAACATTTGATTTTAATTGGATGATTTCATATATTACATGAAATTGTAATAAAAAGATTCCTCTTAACGACAACCCTAGGGGCTGTCATTAGCAAAACCCTTGATATAATAGTATAATAGTATAATGTCTCAAGTTTTTTGGGTTTTTTGATCTCATTTAATTATCATACTCCCCCGACCCGTTCTACCTAACGTGTCTTCCAGATTTTTCTTTCTTCTTCTCCCACTTACACGTGCCTCCACCGTCCTACTTTGTTATATTTTCAGATCTTGGTGAACAAAGCACCTTCTTCCACACACTTCACACACTGTTATTGATTTAACCCACAAAATCAGTTTGCGTTTTATGGGGGACAACATGTTAAATCAGATAAAGTGGAACTAAAACACAATCACTATCCATCACTCATCTCATTTTAAGCAGTTGTGACTCCTAATGGCTCATGATGGAAAAAAGCGGTTAGTTAGTTTTATGATTATTGTTTTTAATTATAGTTAAAGCCTTTTTTCGATTATGATTTTATCTTAAGTTTATAATTTTTGGTTTGAGCAATTTTAGATTTGATGAAATTTTGTAGTACCCCCATAATTTTTTGTTATGGGTATGTTTTTCTATACATCTCTAAATATTAAATTTCTCCCAGTTTATATGTTGTTACTATGATTGTTACGGCGTGTATAGTTATAAGTTATTTGGTCTATGGTTATATGCCCATTAAGTGTTTGATAAAATAAATTTCAGGTCCTTAGGAATGAGAAATGCATGTAATAGTGTGTTATTTTCATAACAATCTTCATATGGTTGTGTTGGTGTGTTTGGCAGGATGCGGTAGTTTTTTGTTTTTTTTTCTTTTTTCTCGCGGACGTGGCTAGTCCTTGGCAAGCTTCCAGCTGTGGCATACATGTTCTAATAAAATAGTAAATTTCTCTTTCTAATGTAAGAAGATGCTTAGTAATAGAAAATGCATCCAAAAGTGTTGTCGAGGTTAACAATGGAGGCCAAGGTACAGGCACCAAGTGTAGAGATCAAACGCACTTGACCGAAGCAGGTAAAAATTGATTTTCTTAGTCTATTATTACTTATTGCTGATTGTGTCACCTTCTCTATACTAAAAAGCTTTTCTTCATTCAGTTTTTTGGCAGCCAGCGTTGCATATCTGAAGGTGGCAGATGTTGATGTTCGTGTATGTCATCAAGTGTTCCTTATGTTGTCATTGAGTAGGAGAGACGGTTATTTTCTTATCCTATTTTTCCATTAATCGGAAGTAGCTTATTTTCTTTTTTCCGTTGTTAAAATGTAACTGACACTAAAAGGAACTAAGAATGAAAGATTAATGGTGTTAGGGAAACACAAAACTGGGTGGTTTTTCAAATATCTCCCATTTGAAATATGTCATGTTATATTAAATGTTAGGATGTTGAAATGGATTATGAGTTTGATTCTTTTAGTCATAAAAAAAAAAAATCAAAATAATGATCTCTTATATCATACCAAAAACACAAAAATTGATGTATTTAGGAAACTAAAGTTTGTATGAGATGCTACCGTGATATCAGCTAATGTGGCGTGTCTTTGCAGGAAGAGTTCATAGCATGAGATGAAAGAGTGGCATGTATGCGCAAGCTCAATGTACTGTTGTTGCAACTCACAGCTTATTTAATTCAGGCTTTATTAGTAGTAATGTAATTGTATAAGTGCGTCATTTCAGAGATGATAGGATCATACGTGCTAATAGAAAATCGATATAATGAAGATACAATACCCCTAATATATTAGACTGCCCATCATGCTATATTTTTTAAGGCATGAAGTCTTTTTTTTATCCATGGCGTAAACTGTAAAATTGTTTACGGTCGACAAACTTGGTTGCACATTACAAAATGACAATGTTTTCTATTCAAAACTGTTTGTTGACCCATTGCAGAGCTACTTGAATGCCCAGTACTTGCATATCTTTAATATGCATTGTTCCACTTTAACCATTATAGTTCATCTGGACACTTGGTTCCACATTGAAATAACCAATGTTTAGGTTTTTTACGCTGATGCATTTTATGATTACCGACCTCAGAAGTACGGGTCGTCTCGGTGTCTCGTATTGATTTGTTTGGTTGTCTTTATCAAACTTAGTCCAACTGGCACTTTCAGATGTAAAAAGGTTTCATGGGTACGCATGTTAACGCTTGGAAAAGCTGAGCTTAGGTGTTGACAACGCGTTCGATGATGTCAGGTATGCGTTACGCTAATCTATGTGTACTGAATCCATGCGTTTGCGTGACTTTACAACCGCGAGTAAAACTGAGGTACACTAAAAAAGAGATATGATTAGTTATTTATGGGTCGCATAACAAGAGTTTGCTTGACTTTACAATATTTTTAGTCATTTTGTTTGTTTTGTTTAATATATGAATGTATTAATTGTCAGTGCCAGATACTGTAACTTTAATTAATATTATATTAACTAATGCTTAAGATATTTTATTATAATGTATGCTCAAGAATATCACTTCTAAGAAATCCTAGTTTTTATTGAGTTAAGAGATCCGGAAAGCTTCTCTGGTCGGTATTATTGCTACTCTCAAATAGTTGCTAATTGCATTATGTGCATTACAGGGAGTGCATATGAGACATTTTATAGAACCTTTTGTGGTCTTATGTTGTATGTAAGTAGTATATTTTATTTTATATCAGTATGGTGTCTCAGATTTCTAATGCCGAAAGTACGCAAATTAGAATAACTCAAGGTCTAAGTTGTCAAGCAAATGGTACATCCTGCTATTGAATGTATGAACTAAACGCTTCTATCTTTAAGAGGAAAGAAACTTGATAAGTGTTTATTACGTAAGTTGTCACTTGGTATTTGTTTAACACAATAATTGATTTAAGTGAAATCAATTTAATTCCATTGTATGATTACGTATTTTTATTTTCCAACGGTGCTTTGCCTTATATAGGAAATAAATGAAAAGGTATGTATGTGATAATGTCTTAGCCTCCCTTTTGATATAAAGTTACCGGACTAGCTCTTTGTTTTGATAGTTTGATAGTAGTCATTGATTGATAATGTTTTGACACAAAACTGAAAAAGTTACTGGAATGTGGACCACGGGTAACTACATGGTTCTTTGGTATAAGTCTGTAGGGCGATGAATGTCAACAGGGCGTGACCAAAGATACTGCAACACGATCAATTGTTGGTTGCAGAACATCACATTTATGAGATTATTTACTTAATACATATGATTTATGCAACTCGACATTGAACCCATGGTGGCTTAGAAAAAAGTCCTAACAAAGGGTGATGACTTTCACCAGGAAAATGTTCACAGCCTCAGAAGATGGCGGTGTTGGCCAATGGTTTTCAGAATGGGTAAGCTTTTGTTATTAGTTTCATGCCTTTTCTAGCTATATAGTATGAATTAAATTTGTAGTTGTTTATAAATAGATGGGGTGGAAATGACATTATAGATAGTATTTCACATTTATGTACGTATCAAGACTTTAATGAGAAAAATAGAGTGTTGTATTGACCAGGTTTAGCTCAGTATTTAATTGATAAAACAAAATAGTAGTTTAGCTTTTAATTTGAGATATATCTTAGATTCATCCAATGTCCTTTAGTATTTTACTTATTCTATGTTATTATTTAGATTGAGTTTACAATATTCATGTTCTCTGTCACTAAAGCTTACTTCTGGTCCGCTATTGTATAGATTTTGAATAATAAATGGGTAATTATTATCTAGAATATGTGGAATGCTAGGTCTGCATCTCGTTTGTCACATCATTGTTATTGAATCATTGCCATTGGATGATGATATACATGTTTTGAGAAGAGAAGTTTTAATGGTTCTTGAGTGATATGATAGCTTCTTGGGCACTAAACATCTCTCTATTTTCTTGGAGAAATTTGTACATACAAGGTTCTGTATATCGTCATGTGCAAACTGTCATTGCCAACATGACTCTCAACATGCCGCGTATATAAAGATGTTCCAGGAAAGTTCGGTTTTATACTTAGTTTGGAGGTTTATGCATCCCAGAGAAGTTTTTACGGCTAAAAGAAGTTGCATTATCTTTAAGCACTCGGTCAGTACTATTTAGACATATAAATTCTATTACTTTGGGGGTTAGTATGAGATCATCTTGGTACATATGAGATGGAATAAAATGAGGTTGAGCGTGATGGACTGACAGATATAGGATTTATATGTTCTGGTGTACCTGTCGCATGCGCGTAATTGTCTCTTTTCCTTTGTTGTTTACTTTATGGACCTGCAGGGTGTTTGTTGTAGTGATAATATTGTTTCGATCTAGTGTTCTGTGTATTCTCCTCTAAGTTGTAGGGGATAGACGATGTTGTGACTCCTCGCAATGTGTCTTTGTGCATGTACCCATATTTTGATGGTGTTTACTTCGTACATAATTGCCATTCAGTATTGTGGTCTTTTCATGACTCTGCTTTAGCTAATTGTTTTATTATTTTTGCCTCATGTTATTAGTTGTTTCTTGGATTTAATTTGTTGGTTTGTGCTTTTACTGACTTGGTACTTGGAAGACAACTTGGAAGAGGTTTAACCCTTTTGAATTTGTTGGGTGTCCCTATATTGGTATCTGTTCATGCTCGGGACTTAGTCTGGGTGTAGTGGTTGAGGATTTGCTTGTGTGAGTATAATGTTGCGTTTGGGGGGTCGTATGGGATCTGGTGGTGTAGGGGGGCGTGTGGAGGGGGTAAATCGTCACTTGGGGTTATTGGCTCTGGGGGCTAAGAGGGTACGGCTTGGTTTATAGTTTTTTGCAAATGCAGGTATGAAGTTAAATAATTTTATTTAAATAAAGGTATGAAGTTAAATAACTTTATTTAAATCAGTTTTGTGATTCATTTGTTATTATTAAACATGCTATTTTCAGGATTAAAAATAGTTTGAAAATATTTGCCTAAAAGCTTCGCAGGGGATAGGAAGCGTTTAAGGTATTTTGTGGAAATTGAAGATGAATCAGAGGCTTGAAATAAGGTTGCTTATTTCTTTTAATCTATGATTTTTGGTTTGATGTTTTCATTTAGTGCGTGAATAGGGTTTTCGTTTAGTAACGATGTGTAGTGCTTTGATTGCGTGTTTTTGAATTGTAGATAATGGTAATGTTGATTAGTATATAATAATGGCAGTAGTGTATGTAGTAAATTTCATTCTCATGCATGTAATTAGAATTTGATATTTTGTTTTACTTTGAAGTAAAGCTTTATTGTGAGTAATGTATGTATAGATTGTAGTCAAAAAGCCGCGCAAAAATTAATTAAAGAATATTTAGTGCAAAAGATAGGTGAATCTGTGTCTTGTCTTTTGAAGCCCATTTTTATATAACGAGATATCGTCTCTATGTAGTAAAAAACTAATGTAAATATCATAGGTGTAACAATTCACATTTTTCACATTTGTTACGTCAATAAATATTCAACTATTTATTGTAAACTTCTACGCATTTGCTTTTAATTTTAATCGTTAAGTTAAATCGCGTAAACTAAAAATCAACAATCAACGTAAACGAATACCAAACAAATTAAAGTTTACGTCAAGCTAGCAATATATTACTTTTATAAAAGAAATAATCAACTTTTTATATTTTATTTTTATTGATCACGTAAAACGTTTACGTTTTGCAATTTAATACATTTAGGCATGCCCGAAACCACCAAAACTCATCTACGCTTCAACAAATACCCACAATTACACCCAATACTCAAAATTTTCATAAATATCTTATATGTGCATGTGTATGGCCGGATATGGATGAAAACATAAGAGAAAATATCTCAAAATTCTTGTAAAAGTCTTGTACATCAACAACTCATTAAAATAAAATGGCATGACTAGTGTTCTTCACTCTTTTCATCCTTAATTCCCTCATCTTATCTAGCATGGTGTTTTATGAACTTGGTATTGATTACAACTACCTTCAAGTTATATATAAGAGAACTAACTAGTAAGAAAAACATACACACTTATTTGCTTAAGTGAAAACAAAACTCATCTCTCTTTTTCTCTCTCCAAAACCCACGGCCAACCCGAAGAACACCCAAATAATTCATATAATCTTATTCACCACACATACAAATATTCCTACAACATATCTAAGATATATCAAGGAGGTTTAAAGGTTTAGTTAGGCATTTAAAAGGGTTAAGCAAGCAAGGATCAAGATTAGGGTTTCTTTGGATTTAAGGTTTTCTAAGACTTAGAAGCTAGGGTTTGTTTGCTAAACAAGGTTTTAGATCATATTGTTCATCATCTTACATCATATTAAGGTTACTAAAAACCTTAATCTCTTTACATTCATGATTTTATGTGTATATAATGGCTATGTAGTTAATCACCATCTAGGAAACTTATTTAACTTGTAAAATGGATTTTTACACTTGGTTATGATTTGGTATGCTTTTACATATGTTATATGAATGTTAATATCATGTAAGAATGGATGTATAAGTAATGTACAAGTATTGTTTATGAATAAAAAGAGTATATAAGTAAGTTACCTAAAAAGTATACTTATGAAAGTTAATGAACAAATAAGTATGTAGACATATGGATCTTGTAATTCTTGGACAATATTTGGACAAATTATGGACTAAGGACCTTAAGTATGTAAGACATGTGATATTAAGGGTTGTAATGGACTTGTAACAAGTGTACTAAACTAGAAAGTTACAAAATCAAGTTTAAACATGTTTTTAACAAAAACCACAAAGGGTCTGATCAAATTCGAATTTTAACATATATATTTTATAATTTTATAAAATACTACATGTTACAAGGATCGTATGCATATAAAGAACTCGAAAAACAGATTTATAACGAAGAAGATACGGCATTTACAAGGTACGCGATAATAAACGCGTTTATAAAAGAAATTTTATAAAAACTTTTTAAGATTCACTTTTGATATATATAAATGATTATTTTTCTCAGATAGTACATATTTTTAGGATTTCAAAACATTAAGAATCATAATTTTTGGATCAAAAACGAAGGAGTTATGAATTACGCAAGTTTACGATAATAAATACTTTTATAAAAATAATTTTAAAAAAGTTACTGTTCACATCAGATATATTTATTTTGAAAACATCATTAATTTGATAAAACTTTTAATTACGAAGACGTACTCGAAAGAATCACTAAATACAGAGTTAAAACGAATAAACTACGACGTTTATGAGTTTACGATAACTAAATTTATAAAAATAAATTTATAAAAATCCATGAACAGTAAAAACCACTGTTCACCAGGGGACTCAAAATATGAAAATGTAATATCTTGATACATCGTCTTAAGTAAGAAACATACCAACGGGCTTAAAACGAGAAAGATAGGCACTATTTTATACTTGTGCACTATTCTCTGACGTGAATAGTGTTGGTTCGTTTTTAATATAAATTTTTGCGAAACATTTTAGAATCACTTACATAATATTTATACATGTCTTAAACTTTATAAATATTATTCTACAAGGGCGATTGAACTATTTATTCGATTATACGAGTACAATTACACGATTATTAATTATCAAATGCGATTCAAATGTTATTTCACAAACGCAACTAGATGGTGATGTAGCTATATTGAATTATATACGATGTTAGTTATTCAAAGTACTTAGTACTCATACGACCTATACTTAATTAGGTTGCCTTCGGTCATACGCAAGACGTATACACTCATTTGATATCCATTAACCGTCCATTCACTCGAGGTGAGTTTATAGCCTCATGTTTTTACTTGTTTTACATATACTTTACAACTTTTGGGGTGAGAACATGCTTGTTACCAATTCCATTTACATAATTGGTTTGAATTCATTACATGTGCATTTACAATTCGTTTTACAAACTGGTCTACATACTCAATTACTTATTTTGGGATGAAATACATTGCTTGTTTCACTTTATTTTTGAAAACAAAGACATAACTTAAGCGGATTAAACTGTTAATTACTCGGAGGGTAAGCGCGAATGTTATGAAATAGATCTATTCGGGTGTGACAGCCCCGTTTGGGTGATTAGCTATCACTGAGAAAACGAACGTTATAGCATGTCGGAGCAAACGTTTACACGAACACGAACAATTATGGTGCCTTGAATAAAGTGGTATATATATGAGTCTACGCAGCAGTTTCATGAACTTAGAGTAATCGTAATCATTTTTTTATACACACATGAATATTTACGTTGCCTTGAATAAAGTGGCAATACATACTTTTAACAATGGGGTCCAACTATACATACGTTTTTGTGACTATTTGGGGATTGAAATGGTCATGCATACTTTACAACTCTTTGTTTATAACATTCCTACATATGTTTTATGACTGTTTGGGGATTGAAATGTTGGGGGGGGGGGGGGGGGGGGGGGGGGGGTGGGGGGGGGGGGGGGGGGGGGGGGTGGTCATGCATACTTTATAACTCTTTGATTTACAACATTCATACATACATTTTAGGGAACATACAAGGATTGAAACAGTCATACATACTTTACAAAACTTTGGTTCAACATTTATACTTAAACAAACCTATGAACTCACCAACTTTATGTTGACACTTTTTAAGCATGTTTTTCTCAGGTGAATTAGATGCTTGGTTTATGTGATGCGCATTGGAGTCTAAATAATTCAAGATTTCTTTTCAAACGACACAGTTAGAGGTCGTTCTCTCATGACTTGAGCAATGGTATTATGAAGTAACGCTCCCGAAAACATATTCCGCTGCGACCCATTTTTGGGGGTGTTACAGATTGGTAATCAGAGCCAAGGTTATAGAGAACTAGGTTGCATTTTACCTAGACTATAACCATTTTACCAAACATGCATTATAACAAAAGGGTTTTAACGGGACATACACACACTGTTTGTTGCATTAGTTGGTCATACTAGATGCTTACATGATTAATATACGTGTTTATCTGCATTACGTATATTACTACACATGATTTAGATATATAAATATATACTTATCTTCTCCTAAGTATATTTTACACTTGTTTGTATAGGAGTTAGCTATATAAATACTAGAACATTTCTCAAGACATTACGAATCACATGATGGTCCAAAAACACTTACATAACTTTAATATATTATCTCGCAACATTTCACCTTTGAAGCACAAATTTTAGAACTAGACTAATCTTATTACTCTTCTGATTTTGAAGATAATGGCACCAAAGAAAAGAACCACAAGGGCATCACCAGCCACAACAACCACCACCACACCTGTCACAAATGCCCGGCTTAAGGCACTAATCGACCAAGGCGTTGCTGATGCGTTGGCAGCACGCGACGCTAAAGAAGCCGGAATGGTGATGACAGTCATAATTCGGGAACGGGCAGTAGAAGGACAGAACGAACTGCTCGTGAGTGTACTTACACTGATTTTCTCAAATGTCAACCATTAAACTTCAAAGGCACGAAAGGAGTTGTCAGTCTATCTCAATGGTTTGAAAGAATGGAGTCTGTTTTCCATATCAGTAATTGTGTAGTTGAAATCAAGTCAAGTTTGCATTGCACTCTCCATTCAGTTGCCTTAACATGGTGGAACACTCATGTCAAGATAGTTTGTCATGATGCCGCTTACGGTATGCCTTAGAAAACACTCATGAAAATGATGACCGACAAATACTGTCCTCGAAATAAGATCAAGAAACTGGAAATGGAGATTTGGGATCTAAAGGTGAAGGGTACTAACTTGACGAGTTATACCCAATGCTTTCAGGAATTGGCTTTGTTGTGTGAGAGGATGTTTCCCGAAGAGTCTGATAAGATTGAGAAGTATGTCGGTGGTTTGCCCGACATGATTCACGGGAGTGTGATGGCATCTAAGCCTAAGACAATGCAAGATGCAATTGAAATTGCAACTGAACTAATAGACAAAAGATCAGCACTCTTGCTGAACGTCAAACTAAGAATAAAAGGAAACTTGATAACAACAACATAGCTCAACAACAACCTCCCAAAAAGTAAGGTGTGGCTATAGCTTATACCGCTGGGTCCGGTGAAAGGAAGGAGTATGCTGGAACTCTACCGTTATGCAACAAGTGCAAGTTTCATCACAATGGCCAGTGCACTGTAAAGTGCGCAAACTGCAAGAGAGTTGGTCATTTGACCCGAGACTGTAGGAGTCCTGCTGCTACTAACAATCAGAGAAACCCCACTTTCAATGAATGTGGGTATCAAAGGTATTACAGGAGTGATTGCCCGAAGTTAAAGAACCAAAACATAGAAACTAAACTGGAGGTACTAGAGCACGTGAAATGGTGCATGCCTTAGGAGGAAGAGAAATCAATCAAGACCTTAACAACATGAAGGATGATATCAATGCTTAGACTCTATTTCGCCAAAGAATTCCTCTTTGTAATTTTTCTCTTAAATTCCCGTTTGTGTTTGTACGAAATGATTTCAAATTATCTATCAAATCTATGTATTTTGAAATTTCCGTCAATCTACTCCAATTCTCTAATCATTCATGTAAGCCATTCTAAAATCATAACACTATTTTGACAAAAATTAGCATAGCATCGTTAGTCCTCAAATATACATAGCCTGATCACCTATGTATAATTCAGGAAGGACCATGCCCATGCTGAGAGTAGTCACCTTAAAACTTCTTGTCAAGAAATAATTTTCTATTTATATCAAGTTTTGTGTGCGTATTCATAAAATGTAATCATCACGAAGAACCAAACTAACAATAATAATCACTAAGTAAACTCTTACACTACCTTACTATATAAAGTCGACATAAAAAAAGGTTATAACTGTCACGTTAAGCCAAAAGGGAATGAATAAACCACTAGGAGCCGAGCCTTAGACGCAACAATAAATATTAAACCAACGTCACTAATCTTGAACGCTCAAGATAAAGCAATTTAGAAGGGGAATGCAAACGAGTTACTAAGCATGGTAACGAAATATTCGAAAGACATAAATAAAAATAACAAATAGATTTGTTGCCACAACACCCGTTTATTATCTTAGAAATAAGATTACATAAGGACATAAAAGAAATACAAGTTTTATAACTACACTCCCCTAACAATATATCTATTACTTCCCAAAAAGATCCACGCCTATACCAAGTATGATGAGTGGGCCGAGAATCGCTAGAATAAATCTAAAATAATTGAAATTCCTTCTTTGATGGGACGTGTAGGCAAGATAAATGCCGAGTGCTATCGCGCTCGCCATCGCCAAGAGTGTGATGATATGCAACATTTTGAGAGGTTTGGATAAAAGAAATGTAAGTGAAAGATTAAGTGTTGTATGGAGAAATGAAGGATAAAATTTTGGTATTTAAAGGGAGGAAGTAACTGTTGGGGTTACTGTTCATAGCCGTTGGGACACTGTTTACGACCGTTGGGTTACTGTTCACCTATAAAAAAAATTCTTACACAAACCTCTTCATTAACACCATTCCGGGAGGCAACTCAAACTAAATTTTGAGACGAAATTCTTTTAACACGAGAAGACTGTAACAATTCACATTTTTCACATCTTTAACGACAATAAATATTCAACTATTTATTTTAAACTTCTACGCATTTGCTTTTAATTTTAATCGTTAAGTTAAATCGCGTAAACTAAAAATCAACAATCAACGTAAACGGATACCAAACAAATTAAAGTTTACGTCAAGAAAGCAATATATTACTTTTACAAAAGAAATAATCAACTTTTTGTATTTTATTTTTATTGGTCACGTAAAACGTTTACGTTTTGCAATTTAATACATTTAGGCATGCCCGGAACCACCAAAACTCATCTAAGCTTCAACAAATACCCACAATTACACCTAATACTCAAAATTTTCATAAATATCTTATATGTGCATGTGTAGGGCCGGATATGGATGAAAACATAAGAGAAAATATCTCAAAAATCTTGTAAAAGTCTTGTACATCAACAACACATTAAAACAAAATGGCATGACTAGTGTTCTTCACTCTTTACTTCCTTAATTCCCTCATCTTGCCTAGCATAGTGTTTTATGAACTTGGTCTTGATTACAACTAGCTTCAAGTTATATATAAGAGAACTAACTAGTAAGAAAAACATACACACTCATTTGCTTAAGTGAAAACAAAACTCATCTCTCTTTTGCTCTCTTCAAAACCCACGGCCAACCCCAAGAACACCCAAATAATTCATACAATCTTATTCACCACACATACAAGTATTCCTACAACATATCTAAGATATATCAAGGAGGTTTAAAGGTTTAGTTAGGCATTTAAAAGGGTTAAGCAAGCAAGGATAAAGATTAGGATTTCTTTGGATTTAGGGTTTTCTAAGACTTGGAAGCTAGGGTTTGTTTGCTAAACAAGGGTTTAGATCATATTGTTCATCATCTTACAATATATTAAGGTTACTTAAAAACCTTAATCTCTTTACATTCATGATTTTATGTGTATATAATGGCTATGTAGTTAATCACCATCTAGGAAATTTATTTAACTTGTAAAATGGATTTTTACACTTGGTTATGATTTGGTATGCTTTTACATATGTTATATGAATGTTAATATCATGTAAAAATGGATGTATAAGTATTATACAAGTATGGTTTATGTATAAAAAGAGTATATAAGCAAGTTACATAAAAAGTATACTTACGAAAGTTAATGAACAAATAAGTATGTAGACATATGGATCTTGTGATTCTTGGATAATATTTAGACAAATAATGGACTAAGGACCTTAAGTGTGTGAGACATGTGATATTAAGGGTTGTAATGGACTTGTAACAAGTGTACTAAACTAGAAAGTTACAAAATCAAGTTTAAACATGTTTTTAACAAAAACCACAAAGGTTCTGATCAAATTTGAATTTTAACATATTTATTTTAATATTTTATAAAATACTACATGTTACAAGGATCGTAGGCATATAAAGAACTCGAAAAACGGATTTATAACGAAGAAGATACGGCATTTACAAGGTACGCGATAATAAACGTGTTTATAAAAGAAATTTTATAAACACTTTTTAAGATTCACTTCTGATATATACAAATGGTTATTTTTCTCAGATAGTACATATTTTTAGGATTTCAAAACATTAAGAATCATAATTTTTAGATCAAAAACGAAGGAGTTATGAATTACGCAAGTTTACGATAATAAATACTTTTATAAAAATAATTTTATAAAAGTTATTGTTCACATCAGATATATTTATTTTTAAAACATCATTAATTTGATAAAACTTTTAATTACGAAGACGTACTCGAAAGAATCACTAAATACAGAGTTAAAACGAATAAACTACGACGTTTATGAGTTTACGATAACTAAATTTATAAAAATAAATTTATAAAAGTC
>BQNB010010696.1:28789-77290 GCA_026074375.1 Tanacetum coccineum
GCAAAACGCAACCAAATCTTGAAGCAAAACGCAGTGACCAAAACGCAGTCTTCAATAACTAAAACACAAGAGCAAAACGCAACCTATAATAAGACAAAACGCAGTACAGTTGTCCTTTACCAAAACGAAAAAATGCAGTGTACTATTTGAGGCAAAACGCAATGAAGAATGTCTCAGAAAGGCAAAACGTAATGAAGAAAAATACGAACTTTTTCACCTAAAAACACCTAAAAATCACCCTTTTGAATGTTTTTACTTGGTTTCTTTTGCACAACTTGATCCTAGAAGGCTATAACAACTATAGAAACACTAACTTTAACATCACAAACGTGAGAATCAAAGAGTGTCAAGAATAAGACCATAAACCTTCAAAAACCAAACTTTTGATCTAAACTAACAAAGAAAACGCACACATAATCTAGCTAATTATCCCATGGGCTCTGATACCAATTGTAGTATATTGGATATCATAACACAAGCCTAGGATTAATATTTGGACAAATTGTCTAAAGAGAGAAAGTGGGAGTTCTAGAGAGAGAAAATTACTTAGTGTGTGTTTGTAATAAATTAAACATCCAACCCCTTCTCATGGCTGGAAAGGGGTATTTATACAAGAATTTGGTGCTCTTAAATGGGCCATGAAGTGGGCTAACAAGTGGGTAAAGACCCGGTCCAACACCATAAGTCGTACGGTAACTAAACGATTAAAACTAAGACTACGAGCTAACCTATGCTAGATATAACACGGGGTGACCGAGTCTTTTACATGGATTTTCATAATCCTAACAAAAATTTATTTTATCTACTATGTTTTATGCTAATATATTAACCTAAGTGACAAAAGATTTTAAAAATAAGATTAGATTTTTAGATTACAGAGGGCGAACAAAAGTTATACATTCAATAATGAGTCTGATCTTTCAATTTATTTTCCCCCCACACTTAAGTTTAGCAATATGCTTAATCAAAAAACAACTTAAAAGTAGGATAATGGGAGAAATAAATATAAGAGAAACGAGACTTTCGGGGCTCATAAGTGCTCAGTTGAATTCTGAGAGATACGACGCTAAACGAAACGTCAAGCATGTGTATTATACCACATGTAATATACTTATCCAAATATATCACATCCCCGAGTGATAAGCATCAACACCATCCAAGCTCTACTTATTTATTTAATCTCCAAACAAAACTACGAAAACCGTAAAATACAAAAACCACACTTTCGTAGGCAACACAATTGCATTTAGCGTATGCAACAAGCCTTTAAACCCATCGGTGTCCCGAGTGGACGAGTTATAGTCTCGTGAGGGTTTCTAACGAACACACCCACAAAGTTCAAAAACAATTTTTATATATTTTATATTATTTTTCATTTAAAATTTTTATTTATAAACAATTCACTAAAACAAGCACACACACAAAAAATTTGGATTTTTAGTTTTTTATAATTTTAGCACAAACACAAACACATAATAATTATATTACGTAAAAGAAATTTTTATTTTGTTTTATTATTATTATTTTTTTTCTGACCAAAAGTGTGTCGCACTTAAAAGAAAGTGCGGCGTATTTATAACCTAATTTTTTATTATTATTATTTCAAATATTCAAAAATACTAGTGCGGCAAAAAAATTACAAAAGTGCACCGCACACAAACACGAGTGCGGCGGTTTTTATTAAGACATAAAACACTTTTTTGTTTTTTTATCACACTTTATTAGTTACGAATACATATATAATCGCATAAACAAACACAGGCAAACACAAACAAACACACAATAAACATATACAAACAAAAAAATTTATGTTTTATAATTTTTTAACTTTTTTTTAGATTTTAATTTTTTATATCAAATATACGCACATGACTCAAAACAAAACATGCAACACACATACATAACAAAAACTGACAAACATAGAGCATTGTTTTATTATATGAACAAGAACATGCCAAAATTAAAATGAACCAAGAATTAAAATCTTTTTGGTTTTTTATTTAAAATGACAAACTAAATATTCACAAATATGCAAGGTGTATAATCAAATAAAACATGATTTCAAATGATTACATATCGGAGACTAGCATTTTAGGGGTTTGTTTGGTTTTAGTTTTGGTTTTGGTTTTGGTTTTAAAAACAAATTTTGTTCATGAAAATTTGCAGAAAGTGCGCGTACTTGGTGTAAGTACGACGTACTTTCTGGGTTTTTAGGAAAACTGGCGCACAGACTGGATGTGCGGCGTACTTCCTGAAGAATTTTTTTTAGTTTGCCAGAAAACTGTACGGCGATAGAGAAGATGATTATCATAAGACAAGTGCGATGGTTTTGGTGTGAAACCGGCGTACTTCCTGCAAAATAACAAACGGGAACAGGGGAAGTGCGACATACACATAAAGATGTGCGCTGTACTTGCAGCAATAGAATAAAGTTTTAAGAGATTTAAGAGATTTAAACACACATAAGATGCACAAGACTAGCAAACAATCTGCAAACAACTAAACAAATCCTCGGCAACGGCGCCAAAAACTTGATGTATGTTTTTTACAAGTTTTAAATTTATAATAACTAGAAATACCGATTTTGACTAAAAATATAACATTCAGGCAAGTATACCCTATTTGAGTGTAATATAGTATTAGGTAAGTTCAGGTCGTTCTACGAGATTTGTAGCAATTCACAGATTGTTTATCAAGTAACAAAGCTAATTGATTGTCACAGATCAAATAGCCTAAACGTGTGTAAAGCAGGCAAGAAACAAGGTATGATCCACATAACATAATAGATAGAGATAGATCAAGACTTTATATAAACAAAGCATACAAGTCATATATGACGGGTAATCATAATAACAAGCATATCTACCAATAATGACATAGAATCCTTTTGGCCTATATACTACATCATCACGAGAGCATTAAGAATGGTTTATATCAAATATGCATATATATGAATTCCTCCCAACCCGGTCGGTCAACATAAGGAATGGTCTTAAAGATCATTCTACTTGGGTTGTTTATCAATTTATCACACAATTCTCACAAGTATGGTATTGATTCGTATGGCCAACACGATTCAAAATACATCAAGACAATTAATCCTTTCGGCCTATATTAATTGAAATGATATACCAAAAGATAAACAATGATCCAAGTAAAGATAACATCGAATTCATAAACATGTTTATTCATAAGTCATAGCAAAATCATCCAAATATTATATCATGTTTCACATACTTGAACAAAGTAAACAACAAACACTACATCATAACCAAACCAATAACCAATTGTTCCTACAAACAACCAACATCCAAACCTACTGTAATATCCCACGGGGCTTTCACGAACCCGCTGGAAATCAAGAACACGTCGCCAAATGGTGTATTTGGTAACGGGTTAATATAGTGAAGGAATTAAAGATTTGGTGTGAATCGTCTAATCCTCATGGTATAATGTATTTAGATTCTGGAAATATTCTGTTTGGGGTCTGGAAATGGTGGTGTTTCAGTGGTGGTTCATGGCGGAGAGTGGTGGTAACATGGTGGTGAGAAGGGGTGTTTGGTTCATTGGATCTAAAGATCTTCACCACTCCATCCTCCTCTCCAAAGTGGTTTATGGATTGTGTGTGTAAGATATGTGTGTAATGGGATGTATGATAAAATGTGTGAGAATTTTGGCTCTATTTATAGGCTAATTTTCGGGTAGAAGTGTGGCGCATAAAATAATTTGTGCGGCGCACTTGGTGTGTTAATGCACTTAGCATTTAATCGACTTTAATGCTTCCAGAAGTTTGAACGGAAGTGCGGCGCACACAAGGCTTTATGCGGCGCACTTGGTGAATAAATGCAATCTTTATTTAAGGGACTTTAATTCTCTGGACGTAGTGAGAAGTGCGGCGTACTTGTGGTAAGTGCGGCGCACTTGTGGAAATTTCAGCTTTGGCCCATTCTTATCTTGCTTTTCAATGACTATAAACACTTGAACTTTGTTCCATTTAAGCCCGGGATGTATTCAAGTGAATTTTTAAGCTCCATATCTTCGTGTATGCTTCTGTTTTCTTCCACGGCACATCATATGAACCTACAATGACAAATATATTCTATTTTATATCAAAAGTTTAACCAAATTAGATATATAAAAGCATTGATAACGCATATAGAAACATGTATAATTTGAGCGTTATCAGAATTTGATGAGAAACTTCAAATACATATGCTATATGCATATATGTCCATTAACGTTAAATATTATTAGTGCCTACGTGCATATATGTTTTGTATGTGGATATATAGTTTGCGTTTAGTTTTCATAATTGTTACATTTTTCTTTGTATCGGGTGTAACTAAATTAAAAGAACGACGATGACAAAGAGTGTGCACATTTATCCGCCTTCTCAAAATGTTGAAAACAACGAGTGTGCACGTATGTCCGACTTTTTAAAATGTTGACGACTACGAGTGTGCTTATATGTCCGACACTAATTTTTTTGACAACAATGAGTGTGCACATATGTTTGTTTGCGTTAAATATAATTAGTGCACATGTGAATTTGTATTTTAATTGTATTTCAACCGATACAGAATTTTGTGTATAACATTTATGTTCTTGGTTTGTTATACTTGGTTTGTCATAATTCTAAAAGTCACATGTATAACCTTTTATGCTTATGGTTTTAAATTTAGAAGTTTAAAATGTACACTAGAAACATGTGTAATCGCCATTTTAAGCGAAACATATTTGTTGAAACAACTGTACACTAAAAAAACACAAAAAGTTTACATTTATAAAAAAAATATATATACGCATGACTTCTTTGTAGAAAATGCATGTTGGAATAACAAAATCTAAAAAAAAGATTAAAACCTTTCCAAAAATTAAGGAATAAAATAAAGACGAAATTTATATTAGTAAATCAAAAATAATATCAAAAGTGTCTTTTACTATTATACCCTTTTGCATTAAACAATTAAAATTAAAAATTAAAAAAAATTGATTGATTTATAGGAGTTTTGTCAGTTCTCGCACTTAAATTGGTGTTGAAAATAAAGTCCCCCCTATATGAGTCAAAGCCATGTCCTCCCCAAATAACATAGACGGGAGAAACTCAATTCGGTGGAAACGAGCGTCACGGTTGTTGATACACGATGACATCCGACCCTTAGAAGATGATATTAAACATGAAACTCGTTGGCCCCTAATACGTGACCAAACATGTATCACCAATGTGCCATATATCACATGCATTCTTTTTTATAATTTTTAAGATGTATTGAAAAATAACGACTATTGAACACGTGAGCGGCGAAGGAATTATAACCCGGTTATGAACTGTCACACCCCGTAAAATTCCGACCAATAATATAAACGTTACCGGTCATTATTTTGACTTTTATAGGTTCTTTGTAATTTTTGCGTTTAATCGGGAAGTTGTCTCGCGTTTGTCTGAGAATCGTCACTAGGATTAATCTGGGTTGCTAATTGTCGTAGTCTTTCGGTAAATGTCGCGTTTATGCATTTCTAAGAGATATTCAAATTTTCATAATTTTTCGTTGAGTTAAGCGCGTTATCTAGAATTTACGTAAAGCATGGAGCCATGGATATTAAGTAAAGTATCTAAGGCATGGAAAAATATCTAGTAGGCTAAAATAAATCCCAAGAAAATGGGAGTGGAAATTTTGAATTCTTGTCTCCCCATGTTGTCCTTGTGGTCGACGCATGCATATATGCACACACCACCAACATTTTTTTTCTTGTCTCCCATTTGCTATATAAATCAAGGATGGATACAATGTTTCTCATTCATTCACAACAACTTCCTTTGCAAGAAAACACGCAAACCTCTCTTCCTTTTTCTTCCTTGAGGTGCGTCCGCCACCACCACCATAAAACCACCACCACTTTCCATTTTTGATTAAGATTTTGGAATCTTAAGGTACTTAAGGGTTGATTCCTATTTATTGTTTGGGTATTTAAAACACCATTTGGGGTGTTCATTAGTTCTAATCACTCTCTAATCCACTTTCTTATAAGTTAATCTTTTCCTCAATATTCTTGTACTTCCTTAATCCTTGTCATGTTTATAAGCTAGTTGTACAAGCTATTTTCTAAAAATCAAAGCTTAAATGTTTTACAAAACCCACCGAAGATACTTATGGGTTTCGAATGGGATCAAAAGGAAACAAAGGAAAATGTAGTTGTGATGTTGTGGTTGTATTGCTAAAAAGAAATATTGTTCTAAAAAGCTTATTTGCTTATTTTCGGTTTATTAATAAAGCTTAAATAGCTTATTCGTGTCCAAAAGTGGTTCAAACCACTTTGTAAACCAAAAAGGTTCGAACTTTAGACTTTTCCGAAGGTTGTCTTATTTTTCTAGCTTATTGTATAACTTATTGAGATTATTAAGCTTATTGGATAAACCATCTATGCTTATTCGGGATAATAAATAACCCACCTATGTTGTTGGGCTTTCGTGGGTCTCGGCACAAAAGGAAAGGCCCAACTAAGGGCTATAAGCTCTCGGCTAAAGCTTGTGGGTTTAGTTCCTAGCTTATTTTGTAACTTATTTGGTGACTAAAGTGATTTTGATGCTTATTGGGTTTTATGAAAAGTAGTCATTTAACCAACTGGGCTTAGCTCAGTTGGCCACCTGAGGTCTCTTAAGGAGCTTTAGGGGAGGTTGTTATTATGAAGTCTCAGGTTCGAGCCTCACTGAGTTTTCCTTCTATGTGAGAATCTGTGTTGGGCTTTGCCCACTCAGATGCGTCGAGTCTTTGACTCACTAACGATAGTATTGAACTAATTTGTCATTCAAAAAAAATGAAAAGTAGTCATTTGGATGTTTTGGTTTGATGGGTGTTAGCCCAATATGACGAACCTAGACCATGAGCTATAAGCTCACGACATAAGCTCGTGTAAGCTTATCCTAATGGCTTATTTGGAAAACCGCGCGCTTATTTACTTATTGATCTAGTAATGAACTTGTTATGCTTAAAACCTTCATTTAGGCTTATTGGGCCTAAAAGCCCAATAAGTGCCCAACTAACGTTCGACTTATTTTGAAGGAGGTCTTTAGCTTATTTTGAACTTGTAAACTTATTGAGAGATGAAAAATATATTGGTAATGTTTTTGAGTAAAGTCTATGACTTTGGGAAAACGAGACTATACGAACGGGTCATGCCAAAATTTTCTAAAAATCATATACTTAGAAATATTTTACAAAAATATATACTTTCCTAAAACTTAACTAAATGACGATAAATATAGTTTTCATAGAGTTCATAAATATAAAGTAAAATATTTTAGAATGTCAATAAACGAACGAAACTTAAATACTTTTGATACTTTTATTTATATATTATAACTATTATAATATATATTTACCGAGTCAAGAACATCGCAACCACAACACAACTAATAATATTGAAATTACTTTTCAAATAAATAAGTACAACTACGCCTAGAAACTACAATACATTCGTACTACTCTGTGTCGTATAAATTCTAAAATCAAATCATTTATTAATAGGTCGTGACCGAGAGCCGTTGTGCATTTCCGTGTGATCATTTATTTCGGCTGCTATATTTCATCATTTATGTGAGTTCATAGCCCTGTGTTTTACTATTTTTAATTTTACTGCTTTTGGGTGAGAATCATTGCTTGGTTTTAAACTTTATATACAAGTGCTTTACGTTATCTTTTCCCTGTTTACGGTTGCCTAAGTAGCAAATAGACCACAAATGCCCACTATCATGAACTGTCAGTTACTTGCGAAGTAAGCGCGAGTGTTATAAATAGATCTATTGGGACTAATTATCCCTATCCGGGTAAGTAGCGCTTACTTGATTCTGTTGTCGATAACAAATGGATATATACCATGTCGAATGTCATAGGTTGTCTTGGTTAGACACTTGTCGGGCGAAATCATTGTCTTGCATGTTAGTGTGCTGTCTAATTGAGCTTCGGTGTCATGAGCTTAGAGCAACATAAAAGTCTTTTATGTGAAATTGTATCTGTTATAATTATCACATGCGTACTGAAAAATCTTGTGGTCCACTTTATATGACAAATTAAACCTATAAATTCACCAACTTTATGTTGACATTTTAAGCATGTTTTCTCAGGTGCTTAGCGTGGCTATCTTCAAGTTGCTAGTGTGAAATCTACTTGCTATATGACTGCCATGATGTCTGGACCTACTGTATTTTTACTCGTTGTCATTGTCAGACTTAAATTGCTTCTGCTACTTATGTTTTAAATTCCATGAATTGTAAAACTATTTCATTAATGTAACGAGTATGACTTTTAAAACGTACCCTTAGAGGTCGTTATTTGTACATTATGCGATGTATATTGTGACGTCACGCCCTCGGACTCGTATTCCGTCCAGGCCTCGTTTGGGGGTGTAACAGATTAGTATTCCGAGCCAAGGTTATAGACAACCAGGTAGTGTATACTAGGTCTGGTCTATAACCAGTATGTGATCCTTACGTGCTTATGACTGCCCTATATTTGTAGCTACTATTAATGCATATATAAGTAGTAATTCTAATACATTTCTATAATTTCATTATATTACCTATACTACATCATATTTAGTTTCCCCGCATGGCACGCATATGCATGGTTTCATATAAAAGAGATTTATATAAACTTTGCTTGTGCAGGTTATGGTGACTCTAGTGATCCCTATTTCATCAGACTCATCAAACGAGAGTATGGGGTCTGCACCCACTCGGATCATTCTTTTCGGCGATATTCTTGCAGTCATACCGGTTATCCCTATTTTACTGGCCGATCTGATCATTGTACCAGAGGTTGAGGCGATCCTTATCGCTTTACCTATCAGAGTATTGGATCAGACTGCTCATGTATCTGTCGACTCTAGTTCTTTAGAGGATCCCTTTCCTGCTTTGCCAGAGATTCCCTCAGTTGCAACACTCTTGATTTTGGACGGTACTGAGTCAGACCATGACCTTGAGTCCTCAAAGCAGTTATCAGAGAGGTATGCATCGATGGCAGTTTATGATGCTTCAGTTTCTAGATGGAAGGACAGAGTCATGTCCCGACCATCGAGATCATCTTCACCCGATGCTGCTACACTATTAGCTGATGTTCCTACTGTTGCACCACCTGGGGTCCGTCGACGAGCAGCCATTCTCGTCCTCCCCGGTCAGGAGATTCCTTTTGGCAGACTATATCGTACCCATCCCAATGGGCCACGACAGGCACTGACTGCGAGAAAGAGGGTCGGATCTCTACCAGCCCGCCGACTCGCATGGAGGCGCATATCACCTCATGTATCAGATTCATCATCTAGTTCATCATCGGATTCATCATCAGGTCATCGCTCATCAGCAGGATCACCTTTTTATTCTTCATCAAATACATTATCAGACCATACTTCAGGTTATGATGCATCAGATCATTCTTCATCTGAGTCATCTCCTGGAGATTCATCTTCAGAGTCATATGCAGGACTGATGTGTACGTAAACACACATCATTTTAGCCCTGTAAAACACTATAAAACGGACTAATAACCATAAAATGTGTCAAATTATATTGCAAATATTCTTGGTATATGTTATTATGTCTTGCATGTACAAAGAATTGAAAACAAAACAAAAACGGTGATTTTTGGTTGAGTTTTGACGGCGTTTTCATGTTTTTCGAGATTCAAATGAAGTCATACAAGTTCCCCAAGCACTCCATTGAAAAGAGCATGAAATTACGAGTCCATCGATATGGAACGTTATTATTTGAGCGAATGTATAAGATTTCGAGCATTTTATCGATGATTACTCAAGCCCAAGATTAGGCACAACATGCTTAATTTTAAGCCCAAGCCGAGCCCATATTCCATCATCACTCACTCAACCCAACTAGCAAGACAAAGCCCATCTTCATTTCATTGTTAATCTAGTATGTTAGATATTTTGTTTTGGTGCCAGCGAAAAAAAAGAAAGCTACGTGGTTATTCTTAGAGCCAAGTAGTATTACATGGTCATTCCTTGGAGTTGGACGGATATAAAAAAGAAATGGAAGATCAGACGCATAAGAATTATTAGTGATAGGTGTTTTCTTTTTTTCATTTCACATAGGTTAGTTATTAGGAGTAGGAGTAGTATAGGATAGATATAGCTTATTAGTTTTTGTAGTTAGGTTTATTGTAAAAGCTTTTTATAGCTGATTGGATTTGGCTTATTTGTACTTTTGGGCTTATTATTTAATGAAGATGCTTTTTGGTAAAGTTGATGAATCCGATCCAACACTTAGGCGAGAAGCTTATGGGTCTTATAAGCTTATTTTATTACTAAAGTTTTAAGCTTTTTAAGATTTTATTTAGCTAATTAGTGAATAAAGCTCAAAACTTTACTAGCTAATTAGTTATTTAGAATCTAATAAAGTTGTAAACTCTAGTGTTCAATTAAGTTTATAAGATCGGGTGGTTTAAATTCGTCTCAATTCGATCATACGGGTTCTACTTTCTTTTCTTTTTTTTTACTAATTAGTAGTAGTAGTAGTTTATTAGCTAGCTTAAAAATGTTTATGCTTATTAATTTGATTATTGCTAGTTTACTTGGTATGATTAGTGAGTAGATTTATTTATGCTTGTTAAGTGAGTTGTAATAAGTGATTTAAGTGTGGAAATTAAAAAGGGATTATCGATTAATAATTTTAGGATTATTTAGATTTCTTATTTGAATATTTTGAAGGGCAAAATCCAAAAAAATAATCAAACATCAAATCTAGTAATTAGAACCAATATAAAATATCGTTTTCAAAATAAACCAACGTTGTGAGAAAATAATATTTTTACGGGTGCTAATTCATCAATTAAAACCATTTTTCACACTTAATGACCTTTTTACCTCACTTGACAAGCATATTTGTTTATTATATCTATTAGATCTCTTAGCATAGTTTTGTTAGTTTAATTAATTAGTATAATTTTTAGTGATCTTAAAAATAATATCTTTCATATTAAAAATTAGTTTAAAATCAAAAACCAACCAAAAGATAATCAAGCATCAAACGAAAAACATTACGTGAATCTCAATTCAATTCTTGCCGTGGATACGACATCCAGAAGATTAATTATTACTTTTCCTAAAGTAACTTTTACATCTAACGAGAAATATTTATTATATTACTTCGACACGCTTTTGACGTTTATCAAAATGGCGCCTTTGCCGGGGATCGAACCCGGGTCACCGGCGTGACAAGCGGGAATACTTACCACTATACTACAACGACAAAAAGGTAGAGGAATTTCTCGAGGTCGAAATAAGACTATTGTTTCTTGTCGGTTCGCTCCCGATGTTAGAGTTATTTAAAGAACCGAGGGCTAATATTGTATGCTAATAATGATAATAAAGCCAAATTTTGACTCTGAGGTTATCTAAATAAAACCTCCGTCTCTTGACTCGTAGTTGAGTTGTTTCGGATGAAATAAAAAGGATAACCCCTAAATCCTGCGAAATTAGAACCTTAATGTGGACCTTATTCTCAGCATATCGTCTCTTTAGGAAAAGATTTCAAACTAATTATGATTTAAACCGGTTACCTTTATAATAATAAGGCCATAATTTATTTAAATAAGTGATCTTATTTCACATTATATTATCTAAATAGAATCCTTAGAGGGTTTAAGAAAAATGGGAGCGAATAGTTGGCTTACGCCTACACAATTAGCATTTATGAGTAGCGTTAGCATTTAATTTTATATTTAGCGGTGATTTCATTTTAAGCTTAGTTTGGGGATTGTGAAAATCGAGGACGACGAACTTCCGTTCTTAAAGCCTTTTATATGATTTTTTGTAATAAAAATTTAATCTTAGTTTTATCTTTTAATAAATAAGTGGTTAAAACGGGGAGCTTTTGAAACAAATGATTTTTAAAACCTCTTGATAAGCCTTTTCTATTCTTGTTTGATGTGGGGGTGTTATAAGTTTAGGGGGGTTAAATCTATTTCTTTCTTAGTGTGTATTATAAACATTGCGTGTTGGACCAGCAATGGCTTAGTGTGGGTGAATTTGATGTGTGCTTAAACACACGTCATTTTAGCCCCGTAAAACACTATAAAACAGACTAATAACCATAAAATGTGTCAAATTTTATTGCAAATATGCTTGGTATGTGTTATTATGTCTTGCAGGTACAAAAGATTAAAAACGAAGCAAAAACATTGATTTTTGGTTGAGTTTCGACGACGTTTTCGTGTTTTTTGAGATTCAAACGAAGTCGTACAAATTCCCCGAGCACTCCATTGGAAAGAGCACGAAATTACGAGTCCGTCGACATAGGTTGAAGGTATTTGAGAAAAAGTGCGAGATCTCATTCAGTTATTGAAGATTATTAAAGCCCGATGAAAGTGCTCGAAAAAGTAAGCCCAGTCCAACCCAACCTTAAGCCCAGCTGCAACAAGCTGTTGTCCAAGTTAAAAGCCCACTCGGCCCAAGAGAAATATTACCCGAGCCCAAAGCCTACTCGCTCTCATCAGTCATGATTGATCCTTTAATATTATTTGATGCTATTTGGTGCAACGTGGCTTTGTGTGAGCCATATATAATATCTTGGACAAAAAGTTATCAAAGGGATTATAAAGAGAAAAACACAATTCAGAAAGAAGGGACGCCTATCTCATTCTTTTTCTTTCTTTCTTATTTTTTTTAGTTTGATATGAGTAGGGTAGTATCTCAGATTCTTATCTTATCTTTCCATCTTTCTTTTCTTCTATTTTTTCGTAGGTTAGACTAGAAAAGTAGAATAGATATAGCAGTAGTTCTTTTCACCATTCATGTTTTCGTTTCTTTTATTTCGTAGAATAGAGATAGATTTAGGAACTTATTTTTAGCTTATTTATGGGATTTGTATTAGCTTATTGGTGGCTTAATGTAAAAGGGTTACCAGTTAATGAATGGAATGAAGATTGTGTTGATTTGGCTTAATCAAGTGATAGCTTATTTAGTTCGAATAAGAAGTTTTGGTTCAATTAGTTATTCAGTCAAAAGCTTATGTTCGTTTCGGATTTGTGGTCTGTTGGTTCAGATATAGCTTGAGTAGTATAGCTTGATTTATTTGGTTCGGTTTTAGCTTATTTTGGCTTATTTGATTTGGTTCGGTAAGTAGCTTATTTCCGTTTCGAGCCTCGGCTTATTGATATTTTCCTCTTTAGTAGTTTCGATTGTTTAGCTATTTAGCAGGTTATGGTTTCTAAAAAGTAGGTAAAAGGTTTTTGGACAAATAATAAGTAGCATAATCTTATCATTTTGTTTAACCCTTTTTCTTGTCTTTTGATTGATGAAATCGTCTACACATATGGCGAGGAGCTTAAGGGTCTAATAAGCTAACTCAATATCTTAAGTTAAAGCTCTAAGCTCCTAAACTTAAGTATTTTGGTAGATTATTAGATCGGGTGGTTATAATCGTTTCGGTTTTGACATTCGGGTTCTATTTTCTTATCTCTTTTCAATTCTTATTAGTTATAATTTTCTTATTATGTCTATTCTTGCTCTTTTGATTATTAGTATGCTTAGTGAGTAGTTTATTTATGCTTGATAAGTGACCGTGATTAGTGAAATAAGTGTGGATTTAAAAAGGGATTATTGATTAATAGTTTTCGGATTATTTAGATTTCTTATTTGATTATTTCAAAGGGCAAAATCTGGAGAAATAATCAAACATCAAATCTAGTAATTAATACCTTTATAAGAAATTGTTTTCAAAATAAACCAACGTTGTGAGAAAATAATCTTTTTACGGGTAGTAATTCGTCATTAAAAACTTTAATTCACACTTAAGGATCTTTTCCTGTCACTTAGCAAGCATATTCGTCTTATATATCTTTTTGATCATTTAGCTTAATCAATTATGTTTGTTTATGCTAGTTTAGTTATGATAATTAGTGAGTAGTTTTATTATGCTTGTTAAGCGAGTAGTGTTTGGTGAATTAAGTGTGGAAATAAAAAGTGATTATTGATTAATAATTTTGGATTATTTAGATTAGTGTTTTGGTTATTCGAACGGGCAAAAGCCGTAAGAGTAATTAGGCATTAATCTAGTAATTAATATCTTGATAGAAAATTATTTTCAAAATAAACCAACGTTGTGAGAAAATAGTTATTTAGACGGGTGTTGATTCATCGATAAGAAACTTACTTACACACTTAAGGATCTGAATACCTCACTTGACAAGCATATCCATTTTATATATATCTTAGATCTATTTGCTTTGCTTATTATTATTTCGTATTAATTTAGTTTACTATTTTAATTATTATAAATACCAAAACCACATCAAAAAGATAATCAAGCATCAAACGAAAAATATTAACGTGAATCTCAATTCAATTCTCGCCATGGATACGACATCCGGGAGAATTGATTATTACTTTTCCTAAAGTAATTTTTACATCTAAACGGGAAATACTATATATATTATTACGACACGTTTTTACGTTTATCAAAATGGCGTCGTTGCCGGAGAGGATTGTACGATTTTTGCGTTATGTTTCGAGTTAGTTCCTTGAAGATCTTTTCTTTTGAAAGTTTATTTTCGTATTTAAAAAAAATATAAAAAATAAATATAAAAAATCCAAAAATATTTTCCATTTCGACTTTATTTTTATTATTTTCTATTATCTATATAAAATCCAAAAATATTTTACATTTGTACTTTCTTTTTATTTTTATTTTTATTATATATACATATAAAAAGTTTTAAAAATATTCTCATTTATCCTCTTATTTCATTTAGTTCTTATCTTCTTTACCCTTTTATCCGTTTGATTCTTCGACATGTCTTCGTATAACCATTTTGGTTGCATGTGGTGTGGAGGTCCGTTTAATGGTGGAAATTGTCTTGGTTGTAGCAGTGTAGGATCTGGAAATGAGTTTGTCTATGACCCAAATCCTTATTCTTATAATGAAACACCCAACTTCTTCAACCAAGCTCCACAGCACCAATACGAGACATACTCATGTGAGTTGTGTGGAGGTAGTCCTCACTATGGATTTGATTGTCAAACACGGACCCTGCTTGTCTATGAGTAGGACCCGTGTAGCAATCAAAACTTTAGTAATGACCAATCTCCATATTATTCTACGAGTTTGCCACAGCAGTTTCACTGTTGTGAATATTGTGGAGGTCCCCATTATGGATCTGATTGTCAAACGGCTAACGTGCTCTATGTGCATGCTCCTTATGACAATCATGACTCATCTGGTTTTGACCAACCTTCACAGTTCACACCCCCTCAGCCGTTCCCTCATAGCGAGTTAAATCGAACATAATTGATCGAACACGTGATCGAGCAATTTAATATGAATCAAGAACAATTTAACTTAAATCAAGTTAAAATTGAAGAATTGCAAGCTGAAATAAACCATCTTCAGGAGATGTTAAGATTTAGAAATTTAAACCATGATCCTCCTGTTGACTTATATGATCTTGAGGGGAGTGATGAGGGAGGTATAGAGATCGATTCACTCACAAAGGAACCTTTAGACACCCTTTTAATGGGGGATGAGGTTATTAGCACTAATCTCGCAAGGGAAATTGACAAATTCATAAAGTCTAGTGTTGATGATCTTGTCCCACCACTGATGTTAAGAAAGAAGATTTTGATATCAATTCACCTTTAGGAGAACAAGTAGTCGACTTTTTGATAGAGAACGAGGATGTAGCTGGCTTACCTAGACATTTGGTTAAGCGACTTTTTAGTCATTTAGTCAAAAACCTAAGTTCTACCAAAAGAATGTTTGATGAGCCTTTAGGTGATGATTCAAAACCTAGATCTTATGATGTGACTTTCTCAAACTCTCTCTTTGAATTTAATGATGATTATACCTTATGTTACGATAATCCACTTTTTGATGATGAATTCGAGGACATTAGTAGTCTGGACCCCTTAATTCGACTCCAGTTATTGATGAGTCTACTTTGCTAGTCACACCACCCCCGCTTCTTAGCAATTTAGCTTAAGGGAGGTGGAAAGATTTGATCATTTTTTCTCCCTGACGTAGTCAGGTGGGAAGACGAGGGTGATGGAGACCCCTTCTTTGATTTTCATCATATGCCATCACCCCATCCTGTTGCATACTCATCGAATGAGATGATGTATCGCTATTACCATCCTCACATCATATAGGGTGATGGATTTGGCCCTGAAATTAAAAGTAAGTAACACTAGAGTCAAGCTAGAGACTCGAACAAAAACACGCGCTTCTCGGGAGGCAACCCGTGTTATCCTTAATATTAAATAAGTAGCTTGCTACATTAGGTTTATTTCGTAGTAGTTTAGTATTAGTAATGAATAAGTGGGGGTATTTTTAGCCAAGTGTGGGGGAGTGCTTCTCTTCATGTTGTGTTTCGTAGGTATCTGTTTTTGCTTGCAGGATTCCCTATAATCGTGAAGACCTCCGTGCTTTTTTTCCATCCTCCAATCACTCGGTCTTCGATCATTTTCATGATTTTATCTAGGAAAATCCTCAATCCTGATCATATATATCTGATTTTATTTCCCCTCACACTTGAAATTTTAAGCATTTGCCTTTCGTCCTTAAGTGTGGGGGTGGCACCCGACATTTTTGAACATTGAAGCCAATGTTCAGTTCTAAGTGGGGGGAATTCTGTCTAAATGATCATACATGTGCCTGTCTATGCCCCTCGCAACCCCATTTTAACCAATATATTGTTTTATTTTGTGGTGAAAAAAAATGGTTTAAATAATATTGATATAAAAATGTTTAAAATAAGTAGGCATATAGGCTAGAACTAGAGATATTTTGACTTGACCGAGTATTTCACTCTAGCTTTTCCCTTAGCTTTCGAGACTAAGCGTTTGCAAGCCTTTAAAATTTTTATAAAGAACGAAAAATGATAAAGTTGAATATAAGTTAGATGCTAAGCGTGGTGTAGTTGGATCTCTTTAGAGCGCATATAGGTTAATTGTGGATTTTTGCTCCCATCAGCTTAAAAACTATTAAAAAATAAAAAATAATAATTTTCAATAAATAAAGTTGATTTGGTTTTTGCGATTCTTAGTTTAAATCACTTCTTAGAGATTCCTTCTGATGAAAGTAAGGTACACATCGAGGTTTTGTCAGTGTTGTGGGGAAATAGACTACCGATTTAAAAGACCACATGACTTAAATTTTGGCTATAATAATAATGTAATAAACTGAAGCCGAAATAAGACCACTGTTTCTTGTCGGTTCGCTCCCGATGTTGCAGTCGTTTAAAGGGTAGAGGTAACAATAATAATAATGATAATCCAAGACCGATAAAAGTTTACTGATTCCTGTCGGTTCGCTCCCGATGTCTCAGAATTCAAAAAGGTCGAGGAAATTTCTAAGGTCAAAATAAGACTACTATTTCTTGTCGGTTCGCTCCCGATGTTGCAGTTGTTTAAAGGACCGAGGGCTAATATTGTTGCTAATAATAATAATAAAGCCAAATTTCGACTCTGGGGTTATCTAAATAAAGCCTCTGTCTCTGGACTCGTAGTTGAGTTGTTTCGGATGAAATAAAAAGGATAACCCCTAAATCATGTGAAATTATAACCTTAATGTGGACCTTATTCTCAGCATATCGTCTCTTTAGGAAATGATTTCAAACTAATTATGGTTTAAACCGGTCTCCTTTATAATAATAAGACTATTATCTATTAAAATAAGTGATCTCATTTCACATTATATTTTCCAAATAAAATCCTTAGAGGAAATTAGTAATAAGGCAGCAAAAAGTAGTTGCGTTTACACAATTAGCATTTATAAATAGTGTTAGCATCTAATTTTATATTTAACTGTGAAAATCAAGGATGACGAACTCCCGTTCTTAAAGCCTTTTAAATAAATTTTATTAAAATTTTATCTTAGTTTTTTATTAATAAATAAGTGGTTAAAACGGGAAGCTTTTAAAACAAATGATTTTTATTCTCTCTTGATTGACCTTTTCTTTTCTTATTTGATGTGAGGGGTTATAAGTTAAGGGGGGTCAAAATTATTTTTTTCTTAGCGTGAATTATAAATATTGCGTGTAGGACCAGCAATGGCTTAGTGTGGAGGAATTTGATGTGTGCTTAAACACACATTATTTTAGCCTCGTAAAACACTATAAAACAGACTAATAACCTTAAATAGTGTCAAATTATATTGCAAATATGCTTGGTATATGTTATCATGTCTTGCAGGTACAAAGGATTGAAAACGAAGCAAAAATGGTGATTTTCTATTGAGGTTCGATGACGTTTTTGAGTTTTTCGAGATTCAAACGAAGACGTACAAATTCCCCAAGCACTCCATTGGAAAAAGCACGAAATTACGAGTCCATCGATACGGAATGTTATTATTTGAGCGAATGTATAAGATTTCGAGCATTTTATCGATGATTACTCAAGCCCAAGATTAGGCCAAACATGCTCAATTTTGAGCCCAAGCCGAGCCCAGATTCCATCATCACTCACTCGACCCAACTAGCAAGACAAAGCCCATCTTCATTTCATTGCTAATCTAGTATGTTAGATATTTCTTATTGGTGCCAGCGAAAAAAAAGAAAGCTACATGGCTATTCTTAGAGCCAAGTAGTATTACATGGTCATTCCTTGGAGTTGGACGGATATAAAAAAGAAATGGAAGATCAGACGCATAAGAATTATTAGTGGTAGGTGTTTTCTTTTTTTCTTTTCACATAGGTTAGTTATTAGGAGTAGGAGTAGTATAGGATATATATAGCTTATTAGTTTTTGTAGTTAGGTTTAGTGTAAAAGCTTTTTATAGCTTATTGGATTTGGCTTATTTGTACTTTTGGGCTTATTATTTAATGAAAATGCTTTTTGGTAAAGTTGATAAATCCGATCCAACACTTAGGCGAGGAGCTTATGGGTCTTATAAGCTTATTTTATTACTAAGTTTCAAGCTTTTTAAGATTTTATTTAGCTAATAGGAAATACAGCTCAAAAACTTTCACTGCTAATTGTTCATTCGAAATTAATAAAGTTATAAACTTTAATGTTTAATCAAGTTTTTAAGATCGGGTGGTTTAAATTCGTCTCTATTTTCTTCAAGCGGGTTTACCCTATTTTCCTTTTCACTAATTAGTAGTAGTAGTTTATTAGCTAGCTTTAAAAAATGTTTATGCTTATTAATTTGATTATTGCTAGTTTACTTGGTATGATTAGTGAGTAGATTTATTTATGCTTGTTAAGTGAGTTGTAATAAGTGATTTAAGTGTGGAAATTAAAAAGGGATTATCGATTAATAATTTTAAGATTATTTAGATTTCTTATTTGAATATTTTGAAGGGCAAAATCCAGAAAAATAATCAAACATCAAATCTAGTAATTAGAACCAATATAAAATATCGTTTTCAAAATAAACCAACGATGTGAAAAATTAATATTTTTACAGGTGCTAATTCGTCAATTAAAACCATTTTTCACACTTAATGACCTTTTTACCTCACTTGACAAGCATATTCGTTTATTATATCTATTAGATCTCTTAGCATAGTTTTGTTAGTTTAATTAATTAGTATAATTTTTAGTGATCTTAAAAATAATATCTTTCATTTTAAAATTAGTTTAAAATCAAAAACCAACCAAAAGATAATCAAGCATCAAACGAAAAACATTAACGTGAATCTCAATTCAATTCTCGCCATGGATACGACATTCGGAAGATTAATTATTACTTTTCCTAAAGTAATTTTTACATCCAACGGGAAATACTTATTATATTACTTCGACACGCTTTTGACGTTTATCAAGGATCGTCTCGCAAGAGGCGTAGATCCCCTGATGCTGCTACATCCTTACCTATCGCTACTTCGGGAGCATTAGTTCTAGCCCATGTTGACCTCTTACCCCCTTGCAAGAGGTTTAGAGATTCACTCTTACCGGAGGATAGCATGGAGGAGGACATGGAGACGGGTATTGCAGCAGACATGGAGACTAGGGTTGATATTGTGGTTGGTATGGAGAGTGTCGGCATTGGTAGGAGTGAGGAGATTGTTAAATAAGATGAGGATGATGAGGGGGAGATGGAGTTAGAGGCTAGTGCAGGACCTGATATTGACCCCACTGTTCAGGCGGTTATCGAGGAGTGTATTGCTTTTGCTGATACTATTAAAGCTAGGGGGACGGATGTTAGGCTTGTGATTGAGGTTGCTAGAGATAATCAAAAGTAGGTTGAGATATGTGTTGACCCGCAATTTATACCAGTAGTTGCTGAAGACATTGCTGAGCCCGGGGGAGAGGGGTCTCCTGTTCCAAATGGTATTCTTAAGACTTTCGAGGATATGCCGATTAATTTGGACAATGTTGTACGTGACTTTTACCGCCATATGTCTGAGGTTCGTCCCGATAGGATTACTGAGATCGAGTCTGAGCAGAGGCAGCTTGCGGAGAGTCATGTGATTGCTGATAGAGAGAGGGCTAGGATGTTAGAGAGGATTAGGTATCTGAAGAGAGAGAGCATGAAGCTCTGTGGTATGTTATGTGTTGAGAGGGAGAGGATTGACAGCCTTCACCACCACATGGCGCTTTCTTAGGAGGAGTTTCGTCAGATTCGCAGGGATCATGACGAGGCGTGGAGGGCATTCAGGAGGTTGGAGTCTTTTGCAGTGAGGCGTATGGGTTATCGCCGCTAGTATGTTATGATTATGAGTAGTGATTGGAGTTAGATTGGGTTTAGAACTAGTTGTTAGGAGTAGTATTACTGTAACCCGAGTATTTTACCTTTTTCTTTTTGGAAAGATTGTAACCAAAGCTGATTTTTAGATATTTATAAGATGGATGTTTATTATTATTATGCTTATCTTGTGTGCACTTCTATGTTGTCATGATATTTATTTATTGGCAAATTGCACTTCGTTATATTTACATCTTTATTTTATAAATCTCATCCACTATCTATAATATCTATAACTCGCCCTAAAATCTCATCATGTGCTCAATTTTGTGATGTAGAACTATGACTACCACTCGATCCGGAATGACACCCGTCGCAGTTGAGGAAATGGTCAACCGACGCGTGGCAGAAGCTTTGGAAGCTTACAAAGTTAACAAAAACCTAGGACCCATGGTAAAAGGTGAGAATGAGGGGGAAAACGAAAATGGTGATGGAAATGGTAACATGAATGTAGGGGAAATAGTAACAACAATGGAGGTGGAAATGGTAACAACAATGGAGGTGAAAATGGTAACAACAATGGGAATGGAAATGGAGGGAATGGAAATGGAAATTTCTTTGGGTACGATCGTGGAATGGTTCTGATTGCCCGTGAATGCACCTACCATGATTTCGTGAAATGTCAACCACTCAATTTCAAAGGTACGAAAGGGGTTGTTGGGTTGATTAGGTGGTTTGAGAAGATGGAAATGGTGTTTAGCATCAGCAACTGTCTGAAAAAGTACCAAGTGAAGTATGCCATGTGCACCCTACTCAACAACGTATTAACCTGGTGGAACTCACATAAGAGGACCATTGGGCCTGATGCTGCATTTTCTATGTCATGGAGAGAACTCATGAAGTTGATGACTGAGGTGTACTGTCATAGGAATGAGATCTAATGGAGATAGAGCTGTGGAATCTGACTGTGAAAAACAATGATTTGGCTGCTTATACCTAAAGGTTCCAAGAGCTTACCATGTTATGCACCAAGATGGTTCCCGAGGAGGAAGATCGGGTTGAGAAATTTATTGGTGGACTCCTCGATAACATCCAGGGTAACGTAATTGATGTTGAACCAACAAGACATCAAGATGCTGTTCTAATTGCCAACAATTTGATGGATTAAAAGCTGAAGGGTTATGCCTTGAGAAATGCTGAGAACAAAAGGAGACTGGAAAACAATCAAAGAGATAACTGTGGGCAGCAACCACCATACAAGAGACAAAATACTGTAGGTCAAGGAGTGGCAAGAGCCTATACGGCTGGCAGCAATAAGAACAGAGGATACACTAGACCTCACCCTTTCTGTGACAAATGTAGAATTCATCATGTTGGGCAGTGTATTGTTAGATGTAGAAGGTGCCACAAGGTAGGGCATGTGATGAAAGATTGTAAGTCTGCACCTACCGCACCAGTTCAAGGAGGCCCTGTGGCGAACCAAAGGGGTGTAACTTGTTATGAATGTAGGGCGCAAGGACACTATAGAAGTGGGTGTCCCAAGTTGAAAAACCAAAACAATGGAAACAAATCTGGGAATGCTGAGGCGAGAGGAAAAGCATATGGACTTGGAGGAGGAGACACTAACCTAGATTCAAATGTTGTTACGGGTACGTTTCTTCTCAACGATCATTATGCTTCTATGTTGTTTGATTCGGGTGCCGATAGAAGTTTCGTGTTAACTACCTTTAGTACTCTACTTGATGTCATCCCTTTTACCCTAGACGTTAGTTATGCTATCGAATTAGCTGACGGGAGGATTTCTGAAACCAACACTATAATTAGGGGTTGTACGTTGGGATTATTAGGTCACCCATATCGACCTAATGCCCATAGAACTTGGTGTCTTTGACGTCATCGTTGGTATGGATAGGTTGGCAAAACATCATGCGATAATTGTATGTGACAAGAAGACGGTACGTATTCCTTATGGAGACGAAGTTCTGATCGTTCATGGTGATAATTATGACACGACGAAGAAGTAAAAGTTGAGCATTATATCGTGTACAAAGACACAGAAGTATATGGAGAAAGGTTGTCAAATATTTAAGGCGCAAGTTACAACGAAAGAAGTAGGAGATAAGTCGAAGGAGAAACGACTAGAGGACGTGCCAGTTGTACGGAAATTTTTGGAAGTCTTTCCAGAAGATTTGCCAAGATTACCACCTGTGCGACAAGTTGAATTTCAAATCGAATTAGTCCTTGGTGCTGCACCTGTGGCACGAGCCCCGTACAGACTTGCTCCGTCAAAAATGCAAGAATTATCCTAGCCATTGCACGAACTTTTCGACAAAGGATTCATAAGACCAAGTTCTTCACCATGGGGAGCTCCGGTCTTGTTTGTCAAGAAGAAAGACGGATCTTTTCGGATGTGTATCGACTACCTTGAACTGAACAAGCTTACTGTTAAGAATCGATATCCACTTCCGAGAATTGACGACTTGTTTGATCAGCTGCAAGGATCAAGTGTCTACTCAAAGATCGACTTGAGGTCTAGATATCACCAACTCATAGCTCGTGACAAGGATATTCCAAAGACAGCATTTAGGACCCGCTACGGTCATTATGAATTTCAAGTGATGCCTTTTGGATTAACAAACGTTCCGGCGGTATTCATGGATCTAATGAATTGGGTGTGCAAGCCATTCTTGGATAAGTTCGTTATCGTGTTCATTGACGATATTTTAATATACTTGAGGAACAAAGTGAAACATGAAGGACATCTTAAACAAGTTCTGGAACTACTAAAGAAAGAAGAATTGTACGCCAAGTTTTCCAAGTGCGAATTTTGTCTTTTCAAGGTACAATTTCTTGGTCACGTGATTGATAAGGAAGGCATTCATGTGGACCCGGTAAAGATCGAATCAATTAGGGATTGGGCATCGACCAATACACCGACAAAGATTCGCCAATTCTTAAGTCTTGCTGGTTATTACTGAAGGTTTATTGAAGGCTTATCGAAGATTGCTGAACCTATGACCAAATTAACCCAGAAGAGTGTGAAATTCAATTGGGGTGAAAAAGAAGAAGTTGTGTTTCAAACATTGAAGCAAAAACTATGTAGTGCACCGATTTTGGCATTGCCCGAAGGGAGTGAAAACTTTGTGGTATATTGTGATGCTTCGCATAAAAGGTTGGGCGCGGTGTTGATGAAGAAAGAGAGAGTCATAGCTTATGCATCCCGCCAACTCAAGATCCACGAGAAAAACTACACAACGCATGACTTGGAGTTGGGAGTTGTGGTGTTCGCTGTCAAGATGTGGAGGCAATACTTGTATGGGATGAAATGCGTTGTGTTCACTGATCATAAGAGCTTACAACATATTCTAGATCAAAAGGAGTTGAACATGAGACAACATAGATGGTTAGAATTGTTGAGTAACTACAACTGTGAGATTCGTTACCATCCGAGAAAGGTGAACGTGGTGGCAGATGCCTTAAGCCAAAAGGAACGGATCAAGCCACTACGGGTTTGAGCTTTGGTTATGACGGTTGGTCTGAACCTTCCCGTGGAAAATTTGAAAGCTCAAAATAAGGCAAGGAAAGAAGAGAAGTATGAAGCTGAGGATTCGGGTGGAATGATTAAGAAACTAGAACCCCGTGTTGACGGAACATTGTGTTTTAATGAAAGGAGTTGGATACCTTGTTATGGAAATCTAAGGGAGTTGATTATGCACGAGTCGCATAACTCAAAGTACTCGATCCATCCTGGATCAGAAAAATGTATCAAGATTTAAAGAAGCTGTACTGGTGGCCGAATATGAAGGCTGATATCGCCACCTATGTCGGTAAGTATTTGACATGTACTAAAGTCAAGGCTGAATATCAAAAACCATCCCGTTTTTTGGTTCAACCTGTGATCCCGAAATGGAAGTGGGAAAACATTACTATGGATTTTGTTATAAAGCTACCAAAGGCATCGACTGGGCAAGATACGATTTGGGTAATTATTGACTGACTCACGAAATTCGCTCATTTCTTTCCTATGAGGGAAAATGACTCGATTGAGAAATTGACAAGACAATACCTGAAGGAGGTTGTCACAAATCATGGAGTGCCAGTCTCGATCATTTCCGACCGAGATGATAGGTTTACATCTTAATTTTGGCAATCACTTAACAAAGCTCTAGGTACTCAGTTGGATGTGGGTACAACTTATCATCCGCAAACCGATGGCCAAAGTGAGAGGACCATCCAAACCTTAGAGGACATGCTATGTGCTTATGTGATTGATTTTGGGAAAGCTTGGGACATACACCTACCTTTGGTGGAGTTTTCTTACAACAATAGCTATCACACGAGTATCAAAGCTGCATCGTTCGAGGCTCTATACGGTCGTAAATGTCGATCACCTATCTGTTGGGCTAAGGTCGGAGACGCTCAGCTCACCGGTCTCGAAATTGTCTATGAAATAACTGAAAAGATCTTCCAAACCAAGAAGCATATTCAAGCAGCACGTGATAGACAAAAGAGTTTCACCGATAGAAATCGCAAGCCCATGGAGTTTCAAGTCGGGGATATGGTCATGTTGAAAGTGTCACCATGGAAAGGGGTGATACATTTCGGCAAACGGGGAAAGTTGAATCCTCGGTATGTTAGACCATTTAAGATATTTGCCATGGAACGGTTGCTTATAGACTTGAACTCCTAGAGCAGTTAAGCCATGTTCATAGCACTTTTCACGTTTCCAACTTGAAGAAGTGTTACGCCGATGAACCGCTTACTATTCTATTGGACGAAATCCAGATCGACGATAATCTGAACTTCATTGAAGAACCTGTTGAGATCATGGATCGAGAAGTTAAACGATTAAAGCAGAGCCACATACCAATTGTGAAAGTTCGTTGGAATTCAAAAAGAGGCTCTGAGTTCACTTGGGAGCGCGATAACCAAATGAAGAAAAAGTACCCTCAACTTTTTGCTAAGTCTAAATCTACGTCAGTTACTGCAGCCTAAGCTTTGAGGACAAAGCTCTTTCAACGGGGAAAGGATGTCACACCCCGTAAAATTCTAACCAATAATATAAACGTTACCGATCATAATTTTAACTTTTATAGGTTCTTGGTAATTTTTGCGTTTAACTGGGAAATTTTCTCGGATTTGTCTGAGAATCATCACCGAGATTAATCCGGGTTGCTAATTATCGTAGTCTTTCGGTAAATGTCGCGTTTATGCATTTCTAAGAGATATTCAATTTTCATAATTTTTCATTGAGTTAAGCGCGTTATCTAGAATTTACGTAAAGCATGGATATTAAGTAAAGTATCTAAGGCTGGAAAAATATCTAGTAGGCTAAAATAAATCCCAAGAAAATGGGAGTGGAAATTTTGAATTCTTGTCTCCCCATGTTGTCCTTGTGGTCGACGCATGCATACACACACACCACCAACATTTTTTTTTCTTGTCTCCCATTTGCTATATAAATCAAGGATGGATACAATGTTTCTTATTCATTCACAACAGCTTCCTTTGCAAGAAAACACACAAACCTCTCTTCCCTTTTCTTCCTTGAGGTGCGTCTGCCACCGCCACCATAAAACCACCACCACTTTCTATTTTTGATCAAGATTTTGGAAGCTTAAGGTCCTTAAAGGTTGATTCCGATTTATTGTTTGGGTATTTAAAACACCATTTGGATGTTCATTAGTTCTTAATCACTCTCTAATCTACTTTCTTGTAAGTTAATCTTTTCCTCAATATTTTTGTACTTCCTTAATCCTTGTCATGTTTATAAGCTAGTTGTACAAGCTATTTTCTAAAAATCAAAGCTTAAATGTTTTACAAAACCCACCTAGGATACTTATGGGTTTCGAATGGGATCAAAAGGAAACAAAGGAAAATGTAGTTGTGATGTTGTGGTTGTATTGCTAAAAAGAAATATTGTTCTAAAAAGCTTATTTGCTTATTTTCGGTTTATTAATAAAGCTTGGATAGCTTATTCGTGTCCAAAAGTGGTTCGAACCACTTTGTAAACCAAAAAAGTTCGAACTTTAGACTTTTCCAAAGGTTGTCTTATTTTTCTAGCTTATTGTATAACTTATTGAGATTATTAAGCTTATTGGATAAACCATCTATGCTTATTTGAGATAATAAATAACCCACCTATGTTGTTGGGCTTTCGTGGGTCTCGGCCCAAAAGGAAAGGCCCAACTGAGAGCTAGCTCTCGGCTAAAGCTTGTGGGTTTAGTTCCTAGCTTATTTTGTAACTTATTTGGTGACTAAAGTGATTTTGATGCTTATTGGGTTTTATGAAAAGTAGTCATTTAACCAACTGGGCTTAGCTCAGTTGGCCACCTGAGGTCTCCTAAGGAACTTTAGGGGAGGTTGTTATCATGAGGTCTCAGGTTCGAGCCTCATTGAGTTTTCCTTCTAGGTGAGAATCTGTGTTGGGTTCTGCCCACTTAGATGCGTCGAGTCTCTGACTCACTAACAATAGTATTGTACTAATTTGCCGTTCAAAAAAAAGTAGTCATTTGGATGTTTTGGTTTGATGGGTGTCGGCCCAATATGACGAACCTAGAACGTGAGCTATAAGCTCACGACATAAGCTCATGTAAGCTTATCCTAATGGCTTATTTGGAAAACCGCGCGCTTATTTACTTATTGATCTAGTAATGAACTTGTTATGCTTAAAAACCTTCATTTAGGCTTATTGGGCCTAAAAGCCCAATAAGTGCCCAACTAACGTTCGACTTATTTTGAAGGAGGTCTTTAGCTTATTTTGAACTTGTAAACTTATTGAGAGATGAAAAATATATTGGTAATGTTTTTGAGTAAAGTCTATGACTTTAGGAAAACGAGACTATATGAACGGGTCATGCCGAAATTTTCTAAAAATCATATACTTAACTTAACTAAATGACGATAAATATAGTTTTCGTAGAGTTCATAAATATAAAGTAAAATATTTTAGAATGTCAATAAACGAACGAAACTTAAATACTTTTGATACTTTTATTTATATATTATAACTATTATAATATATATTTACCGAGTCAAGAACATCGCAACCACAACACAACTAATAATATTGAAATTACTTTTCAAATAAATAAGTACAACTACGCCTAGAAACTACAATACATTCATACCACTCAGTGTCGTATAAATTCTAAAATCAAATAATTTATTAATAGGTCGTGACCGAGAGCCGTTGTGCATTTCCGTGTGATCATTTATTTCGACTGCTATATTTCATCATTTATGTGAGTTCATATCCCCGTGTTTTACTATTTTTAATTTTACTACTTTGGGGTGAGAATCATTGCTTAATTTTAAACTTTGGACACAAGTGCTTTACGTTATCTTTTCCCTGTTTACGGTTGCCTAAGTAGCGAATAGACCACAAATGCCCACTATCATGAACCGTTAATTACTTGCGAAGTAAGCGCGAATGTTATAAATAGATCTATTGGGACTAATTATCCCTAACCGGGTAAGTAGCGCTTACTTGATTATGTTGTCGATGAACAAACGGATATATACCATGTCGAATGTCGTAGGTTGTCTTGGTCAGACACCTGTCAGGCGAAATCATTGTTTTGCATGTTAGTGTGCTGTCTAATTGAGCTTCGGTGTCATGAGCTTAGAGCAACGTAAAAGTCTTTTATGTGAAATTGTATCTGTTATAATTGTCACATGCGTACTGGAAAATCTTATGGTCCACTTTATATGACAAACTAAACCTATGAATTCACCAACTTTATGTTGACGTTTTAAGCATGTTTTCTTAGGTGCTTAGCACAACTATCTTCAAGTTGCTAGTGTGAAATCTACTTGCTATATGACTGCCATGATGTCTGGACCTACTGTATTTTTACTCGTCATTGTCAGACTTAAATTGCTTCCGCTACTTATGTTTTAAATTCCATGAATTGTAAAACTATTTCATTAATGTAATGAGTAAGACTTTCAAAATGTACCTTTAGAGGTCGTTCTTTGTACTTTGTGCAATGTATATTGTGACGTCACGCCCTCGGACTCGTATTCCGTCTAGGCCCCGTTTGGGGGTGTGACATGAACAGGCTAGCACGGCGAACAAGGAAGCCGAAAAAGGTGGTGGTGGTAACACGGGCGGCGGCTGGGAAGGATTTGACTGATTATTTTTGGTTTTATGAATGAAGATTTCTTATTTTATTAATCAGGATTTTTTGTTTTATGATGCAAGATGGCGAGTAAGATCTAGATTTGTTTGAGAGATTTTAGGAAACTGGATTTTGGGAGGTCCGAATGTTTTTAAAAGAGAGAGACACTTTTTGATTTGTTATCATGAATGCAGGTTTTATGAGGTATAAGTTGTGTAACAAATGTCCGGATTGCCCTTTTAGTGTTTTTATGTTTTGTTTTAAAATTAGTTAATTTTTAATGGTTCTTATTGTTTTTTATTTTAAAGTGTTCACCATTTGAACGCAAATCTATGAGTCAAAGACATAAATTGTCCTCCCCAAATAACGTAGACGGGAGAAACTGAATTCGTTTACGGATACATTTATCAAATACGCACATAAAATGAGAATGTTTGGTTTTCTTAAATCTCAGCCGAGCCCACAAGGGTAACGAGATGAGGAGTTTTAGCCTTTTTATGGCCCAATAAATAAATCTCAACCCACATGTTTGGTTTTAGGGTTAGCAGCTTTTAGGGAATTTTGTTATTCTGTTAAAATTGCTCTTTCGAAAGAGGAAGAATGGGTAAAATTGGTCTTCCCATGGATTCTATTCCTTCCCCATCTCGTGCTATTTTTCCCGCCGATTCTCTTAGTCGTCGTGCCTATGGTGATGGCTTTACTAGGGCTATTCCCATGGCTGATGGTGCTGATTTTGAGAATGGTGGCGGTAGTGAAGGTGGTACTAGTCGTAATACTCCCAGTAGTGATGGGGAAGATGGACGGTATGCAGATAAGCTAGTGGTTGTTGGTAATCATTTCTTTAAAATTACCGTTGGCGATTTGTTAAGAGCTTACTTTGTAACACTGGGGAGTGGAAAAAGCGTTTATAAGTGTGTGGTGGAGTCTAAGTTGCTGGTTTCAACATTGAAGAATTTGCTGAGTGTCACGTTATCCGTGCCTGAATTCCGTGACCGGATTAATCGTCTTGAGGGAATGGATCATCCTCACTTGCTTCCCATTCGAGCCTATTGTTACGACGAATACGACAAGTTTATTTTGTATGACTATGCGCCGAGTGGAAGCCTTTTTGATCTTCTTTATGGTTTGATTTCTACTTTTTTACTTACTTTGTTAGCTTACACTAATTAACCTTATGATCGATTTGTTTCTACTTAACTTCTGAAAATTCCAAAACCTTAAATATCTCGAAATTAATGTAAGGGCTTTTTAAGCTGATCAATAATAAAAGGTAGGTAATATTACCTTCCTATACGGCCGGCCAGGCACTTCTTAAGTTGTTGCGAATTATTGGGACTTTCAAGTTGCAGTTATTGTTTAAAGAATAATGGTTACCATCAATCTTACTTTTCTAAATATAAGACTTGTATATACTTTTTATATAAGGTGTTTATTTTTTCAATTACACTTGCAAAATCTTGCAAACATCATTCATTCTTGCACACTATCATGTTCTTTGAGTGCATTTCTATGTTTTACTTGTCCTATTTGAGTTTACAATATCTTTTCAACTTTGTATATGAATCATTAATCATGTTTTGATTGATTAGTCAAAAGTTAATTTATCTAATTTTAAGCATTAGTTAAATGTTGATATTGGTGGACCATGGGAGTATCTTTTCTGGTTAATTTCTTAAAGTCCTATCAATATGTGATATTGGTTTTATATACGTCTTAGTAATTGTTGGTTTGTTGTCCTCTTTCAGCCGATCGTAGGCCTTTAACTATTGGAGACCGGTTAACGATTGCTCTTGGAGTTGCCGGGGGCATCAACTATCTCCACACTCACGCAATCTCCCATGGAAACATCAAGTCATCCAACATAATCGTGACCACAGGTTTGCACGTGTTTGTATTGGCTCTTGGCCTGCCTTCAACCTCTCACCGTTTCACCGCATATCGTGCTCCAGAGGTCACAGACCCGTACAATGTCTCTCAAGAAGCTGATGTGTACAGCTTTGGGGTGTTGATACTTGAACTTTTAACAAAAAAAAACCCCAACTGTCACATTCTATACAAAAGCCAAATAATCGACCTCGTGGGATGGGTGAAGCTAAAGGTGGAAGAATTCGGTAATTCTGGCTTTTTGGAGGTTCGTCCAGAAAATGACGTGGAACAAAGGCAAATCAAGCAGCTATTGATTTTGGCTGCTAATTGTATTGATGGCAAACCAAGCCAACGACCCACAATGTTTCATGTCATGAGGCGGATTATGCAGCTGCAAGTGCAGCTTTTTTAGGCGTCTTTGTGTGGGGGTTAGGGGGTGGGGTTAGCGTTTTTGCCGATTAATAGTATTGTTTGAAGTATATTTATATAGTCTTTCTGTCTAGGTTCTTTATTGTTTTAATTTATCAAATTATGTAATTGAAGCATACATGTTAAGAAAATTGATTCCATTAATTAGTTGATTAGCCGTTCAAGTAAGTTTTGCTTTGGTTAATGTTTTTTGATGAGATAGATGTCGAATTCTAGGTTACAAGTTTCTGAATTTGCGTTAGGAATGACGTGATATTAATCTAGACTTGGTTTTCCTTGGAGATATTAATGGATGGAAAAATATGAGTTAGATCTTATGCATGGACTTGTGCATTGTTTCTCTGACCTTGTGATCGTTAAGTGAGATTGACCAGGTTCGTTCTCATGGTTTGGATGTAATAGAGCTTAACAAGCTTGCTCTTAACTTCGATCTTTTGCGTGTCTTTTGAATATTCCTGGACACTCGTTTAATCACTAGCTTTCGAGGTTAACCTATCCTTTTAGGGTAACCACCAAGTTTTGGGGCTATTAATACCCTTTATTTATTTAAAAGTATGTCTCATGCGATTGTTTCCGGCTATAATTTTCTGTGGTGTTACAATACACTTGATCTATGCAGGATAATATACTCTCTATGATCAGCTAATGATATATTGAAGGTTAGTAGGTCAGAGACATATGCTGTAGGGGAAACAATAGAATATTAAATCATAAGCAGGTGTCGATGTTTAATATTTTTTCGTCTGGCTCGGAATAACACTAGGTTGCAACGGAAGTTCATCATATATTTAACTTATCATGGTTACTTTATAATTTGATCACACTTAGACTTATATTTAGCATCGTGTATATACTACAAGAATAAGTTTATATTCAGCCATCGATTCTATTATGTGCGAGAAAAGCTGCAATTGTCATATTTTCGCATTCGTTGTGAATGATTCATGGTGAAGCTCCTGTTTCTTAAATTTGCTTTATATGATAATATATATATATTGGCACTTTTCACTTGACCTTTGAACTATTGCAAGCTGTAATGTATTCATTATATCTTATAAAATTTTGAATTTCTTTTGATTTTTCTGATAAGGTGTTTTTTTTTCTTTTTTTCTTTTTTGCACAGGTTTCATAGTGGATGAGAGAGATGAACAGGAAGATGTTGAAGATGCAAGGAGGATGCGTCTTCGTTTGCCTACACGTGAAGATGAACAGGAAGATGTTGAAGCTCTTGAGAGAGAAATTCAGGAGAGATATGGTAGGAATCAGTCAGAATATGATGATGATTATGAAGATGATGATCAGACTGAGGTGGAACAACAAGCTCTGTTGCCATGTGTTCGTGATCCAAAGTTGTGGATGGTGAAATGTGCGGTATGCCTTGAGTTCTTTTCTCTTTCTATAATTAATGGTATCTTTACTTAGGTGGGTCAATTTGGTATATTTTTAAACTCAAACCGTCTAGTAAAAATCGCAACTAAACGGGGAATGACTCAGTGTGGTCAAATGGGATGAAAGATGCCCAAGTCCCTTACAACCTCATCATTTGTTTTTTTCACAAGTATTTAGACGATTAATCTTATTTGTCATTGTTTATGAAATAATGATTGACACATCAAATATTTACACAACTTTTCACAAAAATGTGCATGCAGTTCTACCCAGCTCAGCCTTTTCTGACCCATAATAGACCTGTCCCATTGTGTCCCATACTAGGAAGAACAATTATTTAATTCATCGCACTTTTACTAGCATCTACAACAATCCGGATTTTTTTTACCGTTTAATGTGTAACTGACATCACATTGGCTCTATTAAATGGTGAATGGTGGTAACTAGATAAAACATTGTTGTACTTATTGGTAAACAAATCCAGTTTGTTTTCATAAAAAGGTGAAAGTTTGCATTAGAAGCCAGGTCCTCTACTAAAATGACCCATCTTGACACTAATCGCTGTAACCCGTTTCTTATGATGCCTATCTTGCCACGTGTATTCAGGGCCGGCTAATGAATTTGGTGGCCCTGGGCGATAATTAAAAAAGGGCCCCATCAAAACCAATAAAACTTAAGGGTGTGTAAAAGGTGTGCATTAATAACAATTTTGTTATAATGAGACCCCTTAATGACGTTTTATTTAGTGTGCTAAGAGGGGTTGTATTTAACTAATGAGATTTCAGAAAAGATTCATTCCGGATGTATAGCATAAATACACAAACGTAGCTATAAATGTTTAGATTTGGAGGCCCCTTAATTTTGGAGGCCCTGTGCAGCCGCCCCACTCGCACCGGGTAACCTCCGCCTCTGCGTGTATTATCTTCATATGGATAGTTAGTGCATTGATTATCTAATCTTTTCTTTATGTGCTAGATTGGCCATGAGCGAGAGGCGACTGTTTGTCTAATGCAGAAGTGCATTACTAAACCTGCTGAGATGCAGATTAGGTCAGCCATTGCCCTTGACCATTTGAAGAACTATATCTACATTGAAGCATATAAAGAAGCCCATGTCAGAGAGGTACGTCTTTAGATCACATAACCATATCTGTTGGCTGTATTGACAAGAAATTTTATTATGGGAACAGTTATATGATTCTTTTGCCAGGCGTGCAAGGGTATGCGTGATATATTTAACTCATAGCAAGATTTTGCTGGTCCCTATAAAGGAAATGACTGATGTTCTGTCAGTTGAGAGCAAATCAATTGATATCTCAAGGGACAATTGGGTTAGAATGAAGATTGGAATATACAAAGGGGACCTTGCAAAGGTAATAACCTTTTTTCTTTCTTCTTGATGGGGATTAGTCAAGTTAACTGAATCGTCTTCTCTTGTAGGTTGTGGATGTGGATAATGTGAGACAGAGAGTCACTGTGAAGTTAATTCCAAGGATCGACTTACAGGCTTTGGCAAACAAATTGGTATGTCACTGTCAGATATGTTAGCAAAGTTAGATACTTTTGTGATTGTAGAGTTTTTCCAGTTAACTGGGTTAAGAGGTTTGCGCGATTAAAACATACGTTGGGATACTTTTGACCTGTTTGCTTTTAAGCTGAAGGTTTTGATTTTACCCCTTTGATGCATTATACATATAAGATGACCTGAATCAACCTAATTTAGAAGTTAATAGTTCCAAATGTTCGGCCTTTACATTTAAGCGACCATATGCTTGCAAAGACGTGTAGAAGTAGCAAATAAGTTGTTGAGCATTGTTGAAAGTGTTCTTGCGTCCCATTTCAGGAAGGTAGGGAAGTTCAGAAGAAGAAGATATTTACCCCTCCACTGCGTTTTATGAACGTTGATGAGGCTAGGTAGGTTCATTTTCTGTAAGATTTTGTTACACTTCATTTACTAGGCATTAAATTCTTCATCTTTTCTTGTTTACACTATGTCCAGGGATATGCATATCCGTGTTGAGCGTAGGCGCGACCCAATGACCGGTGACTACTTTGAAAACATAAACGGCATGATGTTCAAGGATGGGTTCTTGTATAAAACTGTATCCATTAAGTCGATAAGAATTCAGAATATACAGCCAAGTTTTGATGAGCTTGAAAAGTTTCGACAACCCAATGAGGATGGGGATGGCGACATCGCAAATCTTTCGACGCTCTTTGCAAACAGAAAGAAAGGACATTTTATGAAAGGTGACAGAGTTATTATTATCAAGGGGGACCTAAAGAATTTAAAGGGATGGGTGGAGAAAGTCGAGGAAAACACTATTCATATTAAACCAAATGCAACTGACCTTCCAGTAAGTTAATCAAATTCAGCTACACTTCTTATTTACTATCTTCCAGTGGTGCTCTTTTGAGGGCCGCCCCATATTGCCACCTCTAGTTGTGTATTATTACATTTATTACATCTATTTATTGTTTTCATGGTTTGCAGGAAACTCTTGCTGTAAATGAAAGAGAGCTATGCAAGTATTTTGAACCAGGGAATCATGTGAAAGTTGTATCTGGTGCCCAAGAAGGTGTGACTGGAATGGTTATCTCAGTTGAGGGGCACCTGGTTAACATAGTGTCAGATACTACTAAAGAAGCGGTAAGTGATACGTATATCACTCTGTTGTAATTTTTTTTCTGTCATACAACATTTTGTTGCTAACGCATATTATGCTATTCCAGCTACGTGTATTCTCTGATAATGTTGTTGAGAGTTCCGAAGTAACATCCGACATTACCAAAATTGGGGACTTTGAGCTGCACGATCTTGTCCAACTGGAGTAAGCTTTAACACTTAGATATGCATATTGGTTATTTTTCTTCTCTTCTATAAAAACACGGGAACACATTTTTTCTTTTTTTCTTTTTTTTCTGTTTCCCTTTCTCTCTATCGTAGACTTATCAATCAGAGTGTAAGCTTATTGCTTTCCTTAGCTCAGTATCTTATATGTATCGAATTTGTGCATCAATTCAAACTTTGGTGTAATCATACGCGTCGACAGTGAAGCTATTCAGGTTGGTTTTGTTAGCTTAATAACTAGCCGTTAGGGGTGGGCATTTGACTGGGTTACTCATGACTAACTGCTCAAATGGGTAAATTATAAAAAGATTAGCTCAAAATGCGAACATGTCAAATGTTTCGTAGTTGGCAAAAGTGTATTTTAATGTTTAAAACCTTCTTAGTTTATCAAAAGATAATTGTTATTCATATTGTACAAGTTTCTTAATCATATTTGACGCCTTACTTATATGCAAAATTCTAGTCTGAAACGATGCAGACCTGTTATTTATTCCACAGCAGTCACCCATTTATGCCACCTCTGTTTGCATAGTAAAAAACTGTGGTTGCTTAATGTTAGGGGTGGCAATCGAGTCGTGTTCGTGTTGACTTGTTCGCGGGTTGGCGGGTTATTATAACCTCTACCCAAACACGACCCATTTATTAATCGTGTCAAGAAACTCAACCCTAACCCAAACCTGTATAACACGTGTAACCCGTTTGTGACCCGTTTAACCTGTTTAAGTAAATAGGTCAAGCGGTGAATAAGGTTGGTGGTTTGTCGATTTAACTAATTTAAATGCAAAAATGATATAAGGATGCAAAAATTGATTTAAGCGACAATTTTAATGATATATGAGTTATAATCGTAATTCACTCCTATTAACTACATAACAAAATACATCTAATCTAAATCCAACATAAAATTCAAGTTATATATTTTATTTTTAGAGGCTTATATATACTTAAACGGGTTCACGTGTTTACCTGTTTAACACTTACTCAACCCAAACACGACCCATTTATTAAACGGGTTATACAGGTTGACCTGTTTTTGACCCAAACGTGTTTATCCTCAACCCAAACCTGCTTAACTTCGTGTCGGGTTCGTGTCGTTTATCGTGTCGTGTCAAAAATTGCCACTCCTACTTAATGTAGTACTTGTCTACAGGTTTTGAAGGGTGTTGCAGATAGAGCAGAAGTTCAACTTGTTAGGTTAAGAGACATTAAATACAAGATTGATAGAAAATTATCTGCTCAGGATCGTTATAAGAACACGGTATCAACGAAAGATGTTGTCAAAGTCATTGACGGTCCATGCAAGGCAAGTTCCACTGTGTTCTTATTTTTCAAATCAGGTTTTTCTTATATACTTCGGTTTTGATTTTATTCTCTTGTATAGGGGCGACAAGGGCCTGTTGAACATATATATAGAGGAATTTTAGTCATATATGACCGGCACCATCCGGAGCATGCAGGATTTATCTGTACTAGATCTCAATCATGCATATTGGTTGGTGATTCTCGTGCCAATGGTGTTAGAAATGTATATATTTCATCCTATTTCTTTTCAAAGATTGTCTTGTCATTTATACTATATTTTATTTATTCAATATTCACTTTCCTCATGTATGTGTGCAGAATCTATTGGCATCCAGAGTTTCCGAGCTTAGCACTCCTCCTCGATTTTCTAATTCTCCTGGCAGATCTCTGGGTAGAGGGGTCCCACCACTGTGTATGTTGAGCGTCAGTTTTTTTTTTATAGTATTTTTGACCTATGTAATAATGTCTTCCTGAAAGTAGGGTACATTAATTAACATTTGTGATTCATTGTAGCTGGTGGGAGGCACAGAGGTGGAGGAAGAGGGGGAGAATCTTTAGCTGGAAGATCCATCAAAATTCGGTTGGGTCCGTGGAAAGGATATAAGGGCCGGGTTGTTGATGCTAGTGGAACAACAGTTCGGATTGAACTGGAGTCACAGATGAAGGTTGTTACAGGTAAGCATTTTTTTTCCCTACTGTGAGGCAAAGGGCGGCAAGGGCGTTGAGTAACATTGCTCGGGTATCATGCTGGTTATCAATTTATTGACACATTTTCATGTGAAGGGGTTTTAGTTGCTACCTTTGCTATTTGCTTATTGTTATTGCATGTGTATATAATACCTGGTTCTTTTTTGCAGATGATCGCACTCACATATCTGGTATTGTGAATGCTCCTACAACCCTCATATCGGTATATTCAGACACTATTTATGCCTTTTTTTCTGCTATATTATACAACTAGTTATAAGTCCCGTGCACGCACGGGATTTGAACTTAAAGACTTTTTTATGTTTATTATATAATTTTTTTCTTCATATGTTTACATTTTTTAAATAATATAGTATGATGTCATTTGAAATAAAATACTAATATCCATTATAAGCATTATGTACTTGCAATAACCCATCACCTTACTAGAGGAAACAATACTAAAGGAAACAACACTAAAGGAAACAAAAAGTTGGTGGAGGTATCGGATCGTAGGATTGTGCATTGTTATCTTAAGCAAATGTAGTGATATATGTGGTTTGGGTAAATCCACATGGAATGTCTTGTACTAAAATCGGTTTTCAGTTGATAGCACAATTTAACAGAACTTGCGATAGTATACAAAAGATGTAACTTGTGAATAGGAATAGTAACAACATGTCAAATAATGATATTTATGGAAAGCTTAATTCCCATACCCAAAATGCAAAATAAACTACCATTACACATACTATCATCATTTAGCAACACTAAATTATCAACTACTATTGCAACATAAAGCAAAACATTTTGAAAATGAGATTAACCATTAGTCGTACTTGCGTCAAGGTGTAAAAATTGGGTAGGTCGTGTTCAATAACGGGTCGATATGGTTTCGGTGGTTCATGGGTAGGCTTTTTGTAAAATTGCCATCTAACCTTTACCTACCAACATATGTTTGCATTTGCAACATCCCTCCCATGGCCCACAACAGTGAGATGAGCACCATTCTTTCAAAATCCAAATGCAAAAGGAGTAACCAATGAGGTGGTTACAGTTTGACCTTTCATTAGTAAAAAAAAATATTAGGAATTATTGCATTTCTTGCCAGTAGTAATAAGATGACTGATGGTGGGTGTTTGGCATTGTCCATTTACCACAATACCACCAATTTGAGGCGCAAAAATCAGCAGCATGATCCTGCCTGGATAAAACATCAAAACATCAAAAGTTTATATAGAAGAGATAATTATCAATGCCAACTAGCTTTGATGGGTTGTTGGAATAATATTGATTCCAAAGTGATAGAACCTTGACTTCGATATTGATTTTACCTTTGTCGGAGTGATTTCTTGAAGAGGAGTATCGCCTTTTATTTAGCTGTGCAGAATTAGATTAGATGGAATAAATAAACTGACAATTGATCATATATAAGGTTTTTGAGCATTTAGAATTGTAATACAATATTAACTCTTTGAGTGAGAAGTATTATTATAATAAGAAGAATAAGAAGATATTGGAACTATTGCTTCTTATCCTTCTTATTTTAATGTTTCTTCTCATTTGATCCTAACTGTTAATTCTTATTCTATAATGTTCTAAACTATGAACACTCAATGTAAAACAAAATCATTAAATTACTAAAGAAGTCAACATAAACCATGGCAAAAGTTTAATGTAGACTCAAGATTTATCTTAGATCCAATCAACCAATCACAGCCACTCATTTTTTTATTAAATTAAAAAAAATCCACTTTTCATCTTTAAAAAAAAAATTAAATATCTCACAAACTGTTAATCGTTACGCAAAACGAAGCATACCATCGCGATGAGAATTAAATCATCTTTCTATAGATGGGCACTTCTATATACTTTCGATGAACTTTTTTTCGATTTTTTTTCAAGTTACGTCTGAAAAAATCACATGTGATTTGTATCAAAAATCACATGTGATTTTGGAAAAAAATAAAAATAAAATTCGTCGAAAGTATATCGAAGTGCCCCTCTATAGAAAGATGATTTAATTCTCGTCGCGAGGTGTATTTTTTTTCGGTTGACGAGATATTTTTTTTTTTATAAAAGTGAAAAGTGGGTTTTTCTAATTTAATAAAAAAAAATGGGTGAATGTAATTGTTTCATTGAATCTATGATAAATCTTGGGTTTACATTGATCTCAACTCTAATAATATATATGTTTTCACTACATAATATTCAATCGCTTGAATAACTCTCCCATCATAAACCCTCTTCTCAATCTGCACCCTCGCACAAAACTTAACAGTATTAACACCCAACAACCTCGCATTAGACCCACGACACGCACCATTCACAACCCTCACAACCCCACCAATTTGCGGAATAACCGTCTCCAACTCCTCTTGATCCACCCTCAACTTATGCTTACTCTAAATCACCCCAATCTCACCTAAATACTTATCAATCACCTTAAGCACAACACCCCTTTGCTTATAATACCCCTTGTCAACTAAATCTTTACTCATCACTTTCACAACTATCCCTTGGCATAACCAATGGTCTTTTCAGTTAATCATTTATTTCGCCTTCTCTTCTTCTTTAATCAACTCATTCAAAACCGACCCGCCACCATTCCCTTTTTACCTTTCTTGACCTTCCCAACCTTAACATCATCCACTTCATCAAACACAAACTTCTTACCCGACGCATTACCTTCACCCTTTTCCTTACCTACATTTTTCGCTATACTAAGCTTAATCCTTTTCTCATCACTACCCTTCTTGTCCCTCATTAAATACTTTTTCTCTTCATAATCTAAACTTTTATCTACCACCGCTAACTTCTCCTCCGCTCGTTCAATCTGTCTCATAATCTCCTTCTCTTTTTTATACTCATCTACAATGTCGGCCTTGGTGTGCTTATTCTTCAACTTCTCCTTAAAAGGGGCCTCGAAATCCCTATCAATATACGTAATAAACCATCCATTGGGCGTTTTCTCCACCTTACATTACCTCGTCTTCCCTAAATACTTAATAAACTCAGTAAGTGTAGCCCATTGAGTACTATTCATATGAACATGATGCCTATCATTAATATACTAATTATAAACAATAGTCTTAGCAATTGTACTAAACCTATGACTTACCATCAAATTAAGCTTAACCACAAACATTATCTTCAGAATGATTATCGATTGTTACCATCAAATAAAGATTAAGCACAAACATCATGATTGTCGATTGTTAGGATTGTAGGTTTGACTTCTTCAAGGAACAATGGGAGCGGATCTGATGTGGTATACTTTTTCTTAAAAGGAATTTACAGTTAACCCCCCTAAACTATGATAAAATAAGGATCCATCCTCCCACTATGTATGTGCAGTGATCCTGCTTTCAATCATATAGGCTTATGTGAGTAGCATAGATATAATGGAGTGATGCATCAATGTTACCTCTTGTCCTTGCTCCCTTCATCCAAGATAAGCTATCCAAAACTTAACCAAACTTATATCTCAGCTTATTGGACATGTCTAAATCATTTTTCTTCAGGGCTTAAGCCAAAATCACTTATTTAAATGCAAATTTAAGCTCTAGCCAAACACCCCTTTATTTAACATCAACATTCATAACTTCTAATCATCACATGAATTCTTGCCAATCTTTTAGCCATGATTCAATAACTTGATTCTTAACTCAATTCTAACATAACATGATTATCTAACCCATGTTTCATCTTAATTCAAGGTTAGGGTTCTAAAGAACCTCAATTAAGCACAAATCCTCAATTTCTATCATGAACCCTTAAATTCAACATTAACATGAATTAGAGCATAATTAATTACTCACCTTGATTGGGGAATGATACTAACACCTTAATACTTGCAAGAACATATCATGATATCATCAAGTATCCTTGAATCCTCCTGGAATTTTTTTTGGACTAGAATGGATAATTGAGAGGTTTTCCCTCTTTTTTCTCTAAGGGGGTGTTTGTTTCGGCTTATATGTGGGCTTATGAGCTTATTTGATTTCGGTTTATATAACATAAGCCCCAATTTTCAGGCTTATATTGAGACTTATGGGCTTATATATGTTTATCATATCGTAATAAACTTATGTAAGCCCACAAGTCTCAAAATAAGCTGGAAAATCGGGGCTTATACAATATAAGCCGAAATCAAATAAGCCGAGACAAACACCCCCTAAGTAAAACACGTACCAAAACACGTATAACTATGAGGCTTGTTGCTGGACTTTTGAGATTATAATGCCATAAGGGCAATTCTGTAATTTCGTATTTCTAACTTAACTTTGCACCGTTAGTCCCTGTCGTTAAGTCCTTTGCACCGTTGGTCCTTTTCGTTAACTATTTTCCACAAATGGTCCTTATTTCTATAAAATACTATCATAAAGTGTTTTCTAATTTTCTAATAGAAATATAAAAGTCTGTTATTAAAACTTATAGAAATTGAGGTGTTACAAATTTCTCTTTATTAGAGGACAATTTAAGCATTTGATTAATGGTCAGAGATATGGTCAAAGATTGTTCATGAAGTCAATTGTTGCATTTTTTTGTCTGGATAGGATGGAGCTTTCTGTAACAAAGGGGATTTTTGGTTCTTTTGTAAAGACGCTATTGTGTTTTTGCCATAGCCTGCAACTTAACTAAATATCTTCACATTTTGGCTTATAAAATGAGTTTGTGGTTTTACAGGTTCTTGTGTTTATGGCTTCTGGATTACTAGTTAGATATCTGAAGGTACATCTTTTCCTACATTGTATTGTTGCAGATGTAATATAATAAATCATAGAAAGAGCTGGCAATATGAAGGTATTTTTTATTTGGAAATTGGACATTTCAGGTTGTATTTGATTATTAACATGTTAAATAAATGGAATTTAGTTTAAAGAGAATTTGATTTATCGTCATTTGTCGCAAAGGTCCGTAACTTTAATAACATTAGTTGGTAACATTAACCATGGGTGTTTACATGTGTAGAATCGTATGAAATCATAGAATACATTTAACTTTAATAGAATATTAGTTGATGTAATGTATCAAATCTCTTTTAATCTCTTTTATTGATGTGAATGGTTGGGGTATAATGTTGTACATCATTGTTGTTTTAGAATAGGTACCCATATGTTACAGGTACATCTAAAAGGGTATACTTGTATGTTCATTAAAGGCATGCATCTATGTTCATTGTAGCGTGTATCTATGTTCTAAAGAATTTGATGAGAATTTGAAAGTACAAATATGTTCTGAAGGCGTGCATACATGTTTTTTGAAGGCGTGCATATATGTTCTTGGAAGGTGTGCCAAGCATGTTCGAAAGAATCTGATGAGAAACTTCAAATACATATGCTATATGCATATATGTCCGTTAACGTTAAATATTATTAGTGCACACGTGCATATATGTTTTGTATGTGGATATATAGTTTGCGTTTAGTTTTCATAAGTGTTATATTTTTCTTTGTATCAGGTGTAACTAAATTGAAAGAACGATGATGACAAAGAGTGTGCACATTTATCCGCCTTCTCAAAATGTTGAAAACAACGAGTGTGCACGTATGTCTGACTTTTGAAAATGTTGACGACTACGAGTGTGCATATATGTCCGACACTAATTTTTTTTATAACAATGAGTGTGCACATATGTTTGTTTGCGTTAAATATAATTAGTGCACATGTGAATTTGTATATTAATTGTATTTCAATCGATATAGAATTTTGTGTATAACATTTATGAGTGTGCACGTATGTCTGACTTTTGAAAATGTTAATTGTATTTCATTTGTATAACATTTATGAGTGTATAACATTTGTATATTAATTGTATTTCAACCGATATAGAATTTTGTGTATATTTCAACTAAATTGAAAGAACGACGATGACAAAGAGTGTGCACATTTATCCGCCTTCTCAAAATGTTGAAAACAACGAGTGTGTACGTATGTCTGACTTTTGAAAATGTTGACGACTACGAGTGTGCATCGATTGAGTGCATATAAGATCGACAACTAATTTTTTTAAAACAATGAGTGTGCCACATATGATTGGTTTGCGTAAAAGTAAAAATAGAGCACAATGTGAATTAGAATATTAATTGTATATCACAACCGATCTAGAATTTTGTTGAATAAATTTTTATGTTCTTGGTTTGTTAACATGGTTTGTTCAAAAATCAGAAAGTCCATGTATAACCATTTTATTCTGATGGTTTTAAAAATTTTTAGAAGTTTTAAAATGTTACACAAGAAACATGTGTAATCGCCGATATTAACATGTGTAATCGCCATTTTAAACGAAACATATTTGTTGAAACAATTGTACACTAAAAAAACACAAAAAGTTTACTTTTATAAAAAAAACATATATGCACATGACTTCTTTGTAGAAAATGCATGTTGGAATAACAAAATCTTAAAGAAAGATTAAAACCTTTCCAAAAATTAAGGAATAAAATAAAGACGAAATTTATATTAGTAAATTAAAAATAATATCAAAAGTGTCTTTTACTATTATACCTTTTTGCATTAAACAATAAAAATTAAAAATTAAAAAAAAAATGATTAGTTTATAGGAGTTTTGTCAGTTCCCGCACTTAAATTGGTGTTGAAAATAGTCCCCTTTATATGAGTCAAAGACATGTCCTCCCCAAATAACGTAGATGGGAGAAACTCAATCCGATGGAAACGAGCGTCACGGTTGTTGATACACGATGACATCCGACCGTTAGAAGATGATATTGAACATGAAACCCACCGGCCCTTAATACGTGACCAAACATGTATTGGTACTCATGTGTTCATGCGATCTCTTTGTTACGATGATTGTAACTTCACTTTTTTGTTTTTTGTGCTTGAGAAAATTTGTATGTGTGATCATAAAGTCGCTTCGGTGTACGTAGAGGCTAAAATATGAAGACAAGAGTCATACAAGTAGCTATAAAACAATGGGTAAATAGCACAAAAAGGTACTCAACTTATGGTCTTTTTCCAATCAAGGTATTCTACTTTTTTTCTTGCATAGAAAGGAGGCCAACTTTTTTTTAGCCGATTTAGGTTTTTTTGTCAGTTCTCGTTAAAAAAACTAACGATTAATTCAATCATTTCCCTAAATGAATATTATATGAAATTTAAGGGGTTTTTTACATTTATTCACTAATAGAGATACACAGTTCATTGATTGTCGTATTTGATTAATTCGTAATTAAGAATCAGTTGTTAATAAGCGGCAGTATGTTTTGTAATCACAATTTGACCAAATGGGGTGGAGCTTTGCTGGAATTATCTCAATTTGAAAATATCAATGAATCAAAGAAGATGATCAAAGGTACTGTTTTGCTTATTAAAATCTCATGAATATAAGAAGTAATTAATATCTTGCTGTTTGGTGTAAAATGCAATAAAATCAATCTTAGATGCTGTTTCCGAGTTAGAAGAGGCGTTCGCTATATCAACCCGTTGAAACACGAGGCTATGTGGTGCTTAGGAAATGCTCATACTACCCAAGGATTTTTAACCCCTTAGATTCTATTTGAACAAGCATATGAATTTTTCCAAAAAAAGGTGGATGAGGTATTATCAGTTTATCACTAATAGAGATACACATGCCCTTGTCATGAGCAATAATCGCTGGAGTCATCACCGTTTGCAATAATCTGCCCATCGCATATTAAAGTTGCAGACTACGCTGACACAATTTTGACTCAAGTTTTGTTCTTAATCCACACAGAAGTTGTGATTTTGTTCAAATGATCACTGAGATAAGCATATCAGAACGAATTATTAATGAATAAATGTAAAAAGAACCCCTGAAATTTCATATAATATTCATTTAGGGGAATGATTAAATTATCGTTAGTTTTTTTAACGAGAACTGACAAAAAAACCTAAATTAGCTACAAAAAAAGTTGGCTTTCTTTATGTGCAAGAAAAAAGTAGAGTAAATTGAGTATTTTTTTGTGTCATTTACCCTAAAACAATAGCCAATGTTATATATATGAATCTTCGAAAATACATTGTGCAAAAATCATACTATTATTGTTCTGCTACATTAAATCTAAAATCATATCTATCACACAATCCTAAACTTATAATTGTGATTTAAATCTCAACATTCAAAGCTTGAAAGCATGTTCAAACACTACATCACTTATAGTGCAGGACACTTTAAACAAGTTGATAATATTGTAAGTAAAATGACATTTTAAACAAGTTGATCTTCTTGCAGAAAAACATAACATGAGTGAACAAATCATGCATTGCCAAACGATTTCAAACGCAACATTGTTCAACTAGAATTTGCGTGAACAAGTGGAGAAACTCGTAATGTGTTGTTATTTCAACATCGAAAAGTAGTGGTTATTTATATGTACGATAGTGCGTTACATCTAAAAACCAACAATGGAGGCATGAAGGACCGCCACATTGTTCGTGACCTTTATGAAGATTTAGAATTGACGGGCATGATATGCGAACATCTTAAAGTACATTCTCATTCGAAAGATTTAGGTTTTACTCTCTAATTAACCAATTAATTAACACGAGTACTCAGCGGAATTAAAGATCACATGTAGAACACATTAATTAACAAGGATAGAAGATATATACCTTTTAGCACGAAACGATACACCGCTTAAAGGTAACCGTTAACATCGTCTTCTATATACGCGTATGTATAACACCACGCGTAACCACGATAATCAAAGTATGACTCCTCTAAGCTTCCACACACTATACGTTCTTAGCAAACAACGAAGTATGCTAGTACTAGTAGTGTTTAACCAAACGATCACCGTAGATTGACTATCAACTAAACCGAGTGAACCTTCGTGTTCTTGAGGTTCGAACTACAACCAAACGGACACCCTTGTGGGTTCTTTGCGATCGCACCAAGGAAGAACAAGAAAAACGAAACCCCTAGGGTTTTTAGGATCGGTCGAGCAAGAGAAAAGAGCAAGAGGAATTAGGGTTTTGATATTCTCAAGTGCTACAGTAGAAACTCTATAAAATAATACACTTGGGACCACCAAAATTTATTAATTAAAAGAGTTATTAATTAATCGATAAATTAATAATTATTAATTTATATATTAATTAATATTTTATTAATTTATAGTATACAAATGGTTGGAAGAAAATATTGAAAGCGTTATTGGAATTAATAAAGATGATATCGATGAAGAAGATGATGAAAGTTCTACAATGGAACCCCCTTCGCGAAACGAAGCTATTAAAGCGGCAATCACATTGAACAATTTCTTGTTGAGCTATGAGAAAACAACACCAGAAGTTCTTACCATGCTAAGGAAAATTAGAGACGAGATTCAAGGGGAAATTGATTTCAACAAAAAACAAAAGACAATTGAGTCATTTTTCAAGAAACCTTCATAAATCATTCATGTAATATGCTATATATAAGGAATTATTAATTTATATTTTATATGGGGTCTAAAGAAATTATCAAAAATGTATTATCTTATAATTTTAGCGAATTATTAATTTAGCACCCTATCCCCGAGTCGGGACCGGCAAAAAATATTATCTTAGAGAGTTTATTAAATAATCGAGTATTAATTTATCGAGTTTCTACTGTACTTGAGACATAGTCCGTAATGTCTGGATAACCTTATATATTCTGCTTCGGGTTTTTAATGTTACTTTTCCCCCTCCTATAGGTTAATCATATACTTAATCATACATCTGGTCTTCATAATGCTCTGGCCGGCATTTCTGAAGAAGATCCTACGTTATTTTGTGATTTTGACGAGTGTATAAAACGCATTGCTATGGTTTCACCCGAGACTAAACCTGGCTGAGAGCAATTTTACCATTATCTATCAATTGGATGGCTATGTGGTGGAATCATTGAGGTATGATTACATCCTTCTATTTTATTTTCATTAAGACTCCCTAAACCACTGGAACCCATTATTAGACCCCGGACCCTACACAAAGGTAGGATTCAAACTCATGACCTCTTGATTATCTTAAGAACTACTCATCATATAACATGCTTCATTTTATACAAATTATGAATGTACAGCATGCATCAGGGAAGAAGTTTCAGGATGTTCTTGAGGAGGCTTTCATTCGCCCACTTAACATTGAAGGCGAGCTTTATATAGGGATTCCTCCAGGTATGAACATAATTCCCCAAAAATTCCAATTTTCACAACTCAGCAATTGAATAAGAAAAATAGGTTCTTAAACTCAATTCAGGTGTCGAGTCTCGTCTTGCAACTATTTCACTAGATACAAATAAAGCTAGCAGAATTGGCAAACACGCAGAAAGACCTGAAAGGAAAAGGAGTGGCACTGCCTCCATCCCGGTTCCATCCTTATTAACGTTGAAGTTAATTTCTACCTTCATTTCCTTATCCAATACACTGAGTGTCCGCCGTGCAATTTTACCAGCCTTCAACCTGCACGCCTCGGCTCGTGCTTTGGCTCGCTACTATGCCGCCCTCGTTGATGTGGACACCAAAATATTTACAAACACTAAAGTGAAAATCCATGATGCCTTTCTGGGAATAGGAGATTATAAGGATTCAATTTTACCAGATGGGAATTTTAGGCTCGGATTTTTAAGGATTAAAGCAACTGATGGCAACGTTATTGGGTTTGGTCACTCGGGGTTAGGTGGATCTACGGGGTATTGTGACATAAACAATAGGTTTGCGATTAGTGTGACGCTAAACCTTGCATCGTCGGGGGCTTTGACAGGGGAGATAATCCGTTTTATTTGCTCGGAACTTGATCTTCCTGTACCCAAAGATTACGCAGAATCAAGGGACTTCACTGGGAACCCAAAGATCAATTAAAGGGCTTTGACCTAAAACAGATCATATAATAAGTTGGAGGTTAAACGTTATATTGAATGCGACTTGCAAGTTTCAACCGTTTTATGTCATCATCTAGTTCTTAATCTGTTCTTAACGCACACGCGACAATATATCTACAGGTTAAGCGATTTGTCGAACAATTTCAATCTATTGATCAAATAAGTCATGTTTAACATTTGAATTGACTCCAATGCATCAACCCTTTTTCAATATTCTCACTGGAGATGCTCTCACCTGAGTGGTTTAGGAGAAAGTACTATTTTGAGCTTTAGTACCCAATTTCCAAACCAAAATCCTTGAACAAACAACATTATAATCTTTTGCTTTTAAAACCTATGGCCAAACCCACCAAATGATTGGCTGTGAGTATTAACCAAAAGTAGGTGGCAAT